>SJYG01000388.1:1373731-1401436 GCA_006410535.1 Litocranius walleri | reverse complement strand
GGAGGGGGGGGGGGGGGGGGGGGGGGGAGTATAAAAAATAAGCATTATGAGGAATCACTAATGTGCAGCGTAAATGAATATCTATAAGCCTCAGTTTTCCATCTAAGAAACTGAGGCCACCTCTCAGGGCCTTTAAAGACGCAACTAAGAATGTTTGCTTAAGGCCGTCTCTTAGCACATCAAAAGCACTCCGCAAGTTTTTGCCTGGTCATTTTAGGCACTGCTCTTCATAACAGGACCAGCCAGGGGGAAGGGGGTTTAAACTGCAGCCATGCACCAATCACGGCTTCCGTATTACTGTACACTGGGGCTTTGAGTAACACCCTCAACAGTCTCTATGTTTTGAGATTTAGTGGCTAAGTCTGATGTCTGTTTGGGGGCAGGTGAAGTGAAGGGTCTTCCCAGGTGGCACTAGTGGGAGAGAATCTGCTTATCAAGGCAGGAGGCGCTAGAAACAGGCTCAGTCCCTGGGTCAGGAAGATCCCCTGGAGGAGGGCGTGGCAACCCACTCCAGTGTTCTTGCCTGGAGAATCCCATGCACAGGGGAGCCTGGCGGGCTACAGTCCGTGGGGTCGCAGACGAGTTGGACAAGACTGAGTGACTAAACAAGAAAATGGGAACTGGTGGTTATTTTTGCAAATCTTTGTAGATATGCAGGAACCACTCCACACACACACCCCGCACCAGAGGGATGAGGCCCACCTCCTTTTGGTACTAGGCTCCTGAAATATACAAGAAATCAATCGGCAACAAAATGGAAACAATTTTGAACTCAAGATAAATGTTCTCCTTTTACTGATTTAATGGCGTGTGACCAATCTGCAGACCTTGCATGAAAAGGCACCACTAAGAACCTCCCCAGGGGTTGCATAAGCACAGAGTCTGCACATTAAGAGTGAGATTTCTTTTCTCATTAAAAGAAAAAAAGGTACATTTAGATTTACAGGACCAAGTAAAGTGCCAGCAAGGAAATAAGAATTCCACGAAGAAATAAGACAATTTAGGAAAGACAGAGGGTGGGCACAGCACTCAGCTTATTCCAAAGAACATGAAAACACACACACACAAATACAGACACATGCACACATGCACTCACACACACACATAAATACACGCACACCTGCACGTACGTACATACCCACACATACACACACATATACACACATACATATACAAACACGGAAATGCTGTGCACATCACTCTCTGAGAAAATTGGGAACAAAGAAGGAATATTCAGGAAAAAAATGAGCACTTACGTTTCTAAGAGCAGGACCAAAATTAAATCACTTTGAAGTGTATTAAATACAGTGTGCATGCATCAGTTCAATTCAGTCGCTCAGTCGTCTCCGACTCTTTGCGACCCCATGAATCGCAGCACGCCAGGCCTCCCTGTCCATCACCAACTCCTGGAGTTCACTCAGAATCACATCCATCTAGTCCGTGATGCCATCCAGCCATCTCATCCTCGGTCGTCCCCTTCTCCTCCTGCCCCCAATCCCTCCCAGCATCAGAGTCTTTTCCAGTGAGTCAACTCTTCGCATGAGGTGGCCAAAGTACTGGAGTTTCAGCTTTAGCATCATTCCTTCCAGAGAAATACCAAGGCTGATCTTCAGAATGGACTAGTTGGGTTTCCCCACAGTCCAAGGGACTCTCCAGAGTCTTCTCCAACACACAGTTCAAACGCATCAATTCTTTGGCGCTCAGCCTTCTTCACAGTCCAACTCTCACATCCATACACGACCACAGGAAAAATCATAGCCTTGACTAGACGGACCTTTGTTGGCAAAGTAATGTCTCTGCTTTTGAATATGCTATCTAGCTTGGTCATAATTTTCTTCCAAGGAGTAAGCGTCTTTTAATTTCATGGCTGCATTCACCATCTGCAGTGATTTTGGAGCCCAAAAGATAAAGTCTGCCACTGTTTCCACTGTTCCCCCATCTATTTCCCATGAAGTGATGGGACCAGATGCCATGATCTTAATTTCCTGAATGTTGAGCTTTAAGTCAACCTTTTCACTCTCCTCTTTCACTTTCATCAAGGGGCTTTTTAGTTCCTCTTCACTTTCTGCCATAAGGGTGGTGTCATCTGCATATCTGAGGTTATTGATATTTCTCCCGCAGTCTTGATTCCAGCTTGTGCTTCTTCCAGCCCAGCATTTCTCATGATGTACTCAGCATATAAGTTAAATACGCAGGGTGACAATATACAGCCTTGAAGTACTCCTTTTCCTATTTGGAACCAGTCTGTTGTTCCATGTCCATTTCTAACTGTTGCTTCCTGACCTGCATATTCTTTCAGAATTTTCCACATTTTATTGTGATCCACACAGTCAAAGGCTTTGGCATAGTCAATAAAGCAGAAATAGATGTTTTTCTGGAACTCTCTCACTTTTTCCATGATCCAGCAGATGTTGGCAATTTGATCTCTGGTTCCTCTGCCTTTTCTAAAACCAGCTTGAACATCTGGAAGTTCACTGTTCACGTATTGCTGAAGCCTGGCTTGGAGAATTTTGAGCATTACTTTACTAGCGTGTGAGAGAACAGTGTGCGTGCATAGTTGGGTCCAATTCTTTGCAACCCTATGGACTATAGCCCACCAGGCTCCTCTGTCCATGAGATTCTCCAGGCAAGAATACTGCAGTCGGTTGCCATTTCCACCTCCAGGGAATCTTCACAACCCAGGGACTGAACCCGGGTCTCTTGCATTGGCAAGCAGATTCCTTACCACTGTACCCCCTGGAAAGCCTTGCATTAAATAGGATTTCCCTGAAATTCATGTCTACTCAGGGCCTCAGAACGTGTCCTTGTTTGGAAATGGGGTTTCTGCATTGTAGTCGGTTCAGCATCTCAGGATTGAATCTTCCTGGATTTAGGTGCCCGTACAGGAGTGAGGGGAGGGGGATGCGGAAAGGGGGCACGTAGAGACACGGCCGTGCGAAGGCGAAGGCCAAGGCCGGAGCAGCTTCCCGGGAGCAGGGAACTGCAAGCCTCTGGAAGAAAAGTAGTGAAAGTGTTAGTCGCCCAGCCTCGTCTGAGTCTTCGCCACCCCATGGACCACACTCAGTGGTGTGGCCCTGTCAACAACAGCTTCTTCTCAGATTTCTAGCCTCCAGGCTTGTGAGGACACACTCCCCTTGTTGTGAGCCACCCAGGTTGCAGCAGCTTGCTACAGCAGTTTCCGGAATCTGATGCGCATGCCCACGTTCTTTACCTAGTTTATGCAGCTGGAGCTCAATAAAGCACTGTTTGCCGAACAAACCATCTCAATGAGTCTGCTCAGCACCATGATACACACACGGTGGTCTTGTCTCAAAGTGAAGACCCAGCACTTCACGCTTCCTGTTTTAAATTTTGCAGCCAGGGCGTTTCACATAGAATGAGCGCGGAACTGAGAATCCGGAACAGTCAGGCTGAGATTGACGCGCCTGCTAATCAGACCTGGCACTCTGTTTCTAAACTGCTCATTCCCACAGAAGTCACTGAATAATTACCCTCAACAGGAGATGGGTACCCAACACCACAGGGACGTGTGTGTTACCCTCATCTGTGTCAAGCAGGGCCTAGTTAGGGCACACCATGACTGATCTTGGCAATGGTGTGGGTGCAACCGCAAGCCTTGGGTCATCTATCCATCCACCCAGGGTAGAACCTAACAGCTTGGGACCCATTCACTGTTCTGTGTCAGAGTCGGGGAGGGCTGCCCGCACAAGGGAGGCACGGGGTCTGCTGAGAATGAGGCGTCTCTATTTCCTGAGGGGCTGGAGGGGGGCAAGGAGGAAGAGGAAGTGGACAAAGCGTGTGTCGCAATACCCAGGGCAAACTGTCACCTGGAAGGAGTAGGTGTGCCTCGCTCTGCTTCGGGCCCCCTGCCCAGGGAAGGGTCGGGATATTTTTCATCTCGTGTGTTGAGTGAAATAGCGGAGGTTCTTCTCTTCTGTGTTTACTGCCGGTGAAGCTGTGGACTCTGCATCCAGGCTGCTCTTCCTGCCTCTTTTCCAACATCACGCTATTTGCTTCATTGCTCTGCAAGTCTGATTTGGGCACAGTTGTAGCTGATTCTTCTTCTTCTCCACTTACCCCTCTGCTCTTGGCCCTCCTCCTGGGCTCCAGGGCATCTCCTCCCATGGGTTGCATCAGCCAAGTCCTTGTTGCTGGAGCTTGTGTTTATGTCATGGGGAGGATGCAGGGTGCGAGCAGGGAGAAGGCAGCTCAGGGTACTCACTCCCTCCCCGAGGGCCCGCCAGGCTTGTCCTGGGCCACAGCTCAGCGTCTCTACAGTCACAGCTCCTGCTCGATCACCTCTCCTGAGGCTAGGGCTCTGCGGGTCCTTCAGGCCTGGGGCTGGAAACTGCTTTCTGCTCGTATATGAGCCCCTCCGCACTAGCCAATACCTTGGCTTCCTCAGCTCTGCACCCGCGTCAGTAAACAGTGCTTCCCTTACCCCCCTTTCCATGTGAACCTGAGAAACATGTGCAAATATTAATCATGCTTTCTGTGTTTAATACTTTGCCTAGCTATATGCATACACACACACACACACACACACACACACACACACACACAGCCTCTGGTGTTACATGCAGAGCACAGGTTCAGAGTGACATCCTCAGGGCAGCAGTCACAGCAGTGATCGCTGTCTGTTTGGATAATTCAGTCTCTGTGCTCAATCCCTCAGTCGTGTCCGACTCTCTGAGACCCCAGGGACTGTAGCCCATCAGGCTCCTCTGTCCATGGAATTTTCCAGGCAAGAATACTGGAGTGGGTTGCTATTTCCTTCTCCAGGGGGGTTTCCCAACCCAAGGATTGAACCTAGTTCTCCCACTTCGCAAGCAGATTCTTTACCACTGTGCCACTTTGAAAGCCTTTAGTCTCTATGAGTCTCAGCTAATTCATCTGTGAAATGAGATCGTACTAGCTACCTCGTATGTTTATGATGGAGCCAAAATGAACTAATACTGCCCGTTTCTGTGTGTCTTTGCCCATCTCTTCACTCGGCTTCACACAAACACTCCTGACTCCACCTGGCCATCCTCTCTGCTCTTTCCGACCCTGCCTGGTTGTCTGACTTGTGTCCACAAGCTGTCCTGGGTGTGTGGCCTTCACTGACCAGTCTGTTTTGGAGGCCAGTATTTGGGATGAGATGGGGAGAGGTGGTTCCTGTCAAAATGTTTTCCCAAGAGTTCTCTCAAGCCTTACCACCTCCACGTGGATGGACATGCGATCTCCAGGGGGAGTGTCTCAGGCAGAGGGATGGGTGGAATGACCTATCCACTTTCCCCTGAAATTCTGGGGGCAGGGTCTCGTCTCCTAGGCAGGGTCTCTGACCCCCTACCCACCACATCGTCTCTGTTTGCCTCGCCGGGTGTGAGATCCGCCTGAAAAGGTGATGACAATGACGGTCCTTTGGTCTCCAGCCATCAGCCAGGGTGGGGGAGTTTGGAAAAGAGGCTGGAGGAAGTCAGCGTGGGCACAGAACCAGCACCCTCCACGCCCTGCCTTGCCTGCGATGACTTGAGCGGAAACAGATCCACTTCTCAGGTTGATGAACTGGCAGCTGGACACCGAGCTGCTGGGTGTTCCCGTCCCGACTGAACACCCTGCGTGATATGTCCGTGCGTGGTGGACCGAGGGGAGCACTGCTACGGAAGACCTTGTCAGTCCCCCGGCCCCCAAGCATCACGCCTCGGTGGGCGCAGCAATGCATGTGAGAGTCAGGTTAGACTCAGCAGGGAGGTCCTAGAGTGATAACAAAGCTGTCACGGCAAGAGCAAGGGAAAAGGTGCAGACATCCGCAACATTTCCGAATGAAAGAGAAATTAATTCAGGAAATGTGAACAAAGAGAAAAGAGAAGGGGAAGAATTCTTACTGAGACTTCACTTTAAAGGTTCGTTTCAGCAGAACAAAAAGGAAGGGAAACGTTAATCTCTCTTTCATAAGCTATATAAACAGATGCATAAAAGGAGGTGAAAGAACGAATCCAAACCACTTTCTCACTAAAGGGTCTGTAAGGAAATGCGTGGCTCTTAACAATCCCAAAATAGTCAGTAAAAGGCTTAGAAAAAGTTGCTGCCCTTACTTTGCTTAGAATTTAATTTTCAAATCAGATCCGTTAAATTTTTTAAAAACCTAGAGTTTGCAGAAAGCAGATAAAATGGTGAGTAAGAAAACTGCAATTCATGGAGCATCCGGCGAGCGGCCCCCGCCACCCACTCGCTTTACGGCTGGTCTTGACAGCTGGCCATTGGCGTTTCTGTCACCACCCAGGCTGACAGTTAAGAGGCGAAATGAGCAGATCCCCTGTGCCCTCTCAGCAGACAAATGTGAGGCTCTAGCTCATCAGTAAAATCTACCCTGACTTTTTTTTTTTCAGTTGTAAAAGCCAACAGGCCCACTCCCCAAAATGGAGGGGAAAAAAATCACAAAGCAAATAATAGTCAATAATTTCACATTCCAAAGATATTCTTTGTCAAAGCCGGGGAAGTGCCTTTCCATATTTTTCTAGTTCATATATCAATCAAAGAAAGAAGTTTTAAATATAAATTATGTGTCAATATAAATAAGTATAAAGCTCTACAATATGAATGCATTTTATTTCATGATATGACAACCATAGTTTATCAGTCTTCTGTGGAATCTTTTCAAAATTTTCAGTTATAAATCAAAGTGTTCTGTCTAATGTTTCAAATTAAAAAACTAAAAAAGAAAACCAAAACATTAACCAAGCAAATCTCATCCCTCACTGCTATAAACTTCCCATGTCATTTTAGCCCCAGGACCTTGGTGCATGCCATGCTCCCCTTCTGAAATGCTCCCTCCCTTCCATCCATCTTCCTACAAACCTCTGGCTTCTGGTGGAAGAAGCTTAACGTTGCAGTCCCGTCAGGGAGCCAGGACTTACGCTTCATTCCCAGGCGGGAATAGCGTAGAAAGCATAATTCTAAGACTCTCTCCTTTTGTTCTCAGTGCTCTGAAGAGGTGTCAGGAAAGGCAGGGAGACTGTGAGAATATTAGGAAGCTCATCTTCCCTAGCAGAAGGACTTAACACTAAAGCCTCATGCTTTCTTGTGGCTTCCCTCTTGTGGAACACCCTAATCTGAATACAGAAAGTCTCACAGTATCACTCTATCACTCAACAGATAGTAATTAGGTATCTGCGGCGCTGCTGCTGCTAAGTTGCTTCTGTCGTGTCCGACTCTGTGTGACCCCATAGACGGCAGCCCACCAGGCTCCCCTGTCGCTGTGATTCTCCAGGCAAGAACACTGGAGTGGGTTGCCATTTCCATCTCCAATGCATGAAAGTGAAAACTGAAAGTGAAGACCCTCAGTCGTATCTGACTCTTGGCGACCCCATGGGCTGCAGCCCACCAGGCTCCTCCGTCCATGGGATTTTCCAGGCAAGAGTACTGGAGTGGGGTGCCATCAATTAGGTATCTACTAAGTGAAAACTGGGCTTCCCCCGAAGCTCAGCAGTAAAGAATCTGCCTGCAGTGTAGGAGATGGGGTTCGATCTCTGAGTCGGGAAGATTCCCTGGAGAAGGCAATGGCAACCCTCTCCAGTATTCTTGCCTGGGAAATCCCATGGACAGAGGAGCCTGGCGGGCTACAGTCCATGGGGCCACAGAGTCGGACACGATTTAGAAAGAAAACAAGTGAAAACTATGATGGAGTCCCCAACAGAGACAAAGAAGCAAAGTATTTAGTTGTCATCCAGAGGGATCTTATGAGCTGGTTGGGAACATAAGTAGATTACACACACACACACACACACACACACACACACACAGCCTCTGGTGTTACATGCAGAGCACAGGTTCAGAGTGACATCCTCAGGGCAGCAGTCACAGCAGTGATCGCTGTCTGTTTGGATAATTCAGTCTCTGTGCTCAATCCCTCAGTCGTGTCCGACTCTCTGAGACCCCAGGGACTGTAGCCCATCAGGCTCCTCTGTCCATGGAATTTTCCAGGCAAGAATACTGGAGTGGGTTGCTATTTCCTTCTCCAGGGGGGTTTCCCAACCCAAGGATTGAACCTAGTTCTCCCACTTCGCAAGCAGATTCTTTACCACTGTGCCACTTTGAAAGCCTTTAGTCTCTATGAGTCTCAGCTAATTCATCTGTGAAATGAGATCGTACTAGCTACCTCGTATGTTTATGATGGAGCCAAAATGAACTAATACTGCCCGTTTCTGTGTGTCTTTGCCCATCTCTTCACTCGGCTTCACACAAACACTCCTGACTCCACCTGGCCATCCTCTCTGCTCTTTCCGACCCTGCCTGGTTGTCTGACTTGTGTCCACAAGCTGTCCTGGGTGTGTGGCCTTCACTGACCAGTCTGTTTTGGAGGCCAGTATTTGGGATGAGATGGGGAGAGGTGGTTCCTGTCAAAATGTTTTCCCAAGAGTTCTCTCAAGCCTTACCACCTCCACGTGGATGGACATGCGATCTCCAGGGGGAGTGTCTCAGGCAGAGGGATGGGTGGAATGACCTATCCACTTTCCCCTGAAATTCTGGGGGCAGGGTCTCGTCTCCTAGGCAGGGTCTCTGACCCCCTACCCACCACATCGTCTCTGTTTGCCTCGCCGGGTGTGAGATCCGCCTGAAAAGGTGATGACAATGACGGTCCTTTGGTCTCCAGCCATCAGCCAGGGTGGGGGAGTTTGGAAAAGAGGCTGGAGGAAGTCAGCGTGGGCACAGAACCAGCACCCTCCACGCCCTGCCTTGCCTGCGATGACTTGAGCGGAAACAGATCCACTTCTCAGGTTGATGAACTGGCAGCTGGACACCGAGCTGCTGGGTGTTCCCGTCCCGACTGAACACCCTGCGTGATATGTCCGTGCGTGGTGGACCGAGGGGAGCACTGCTACGGAAGACCTTGTCAGTCCCCCGGCCCCCAAGCATCACGCCTCGGTGGGCGCAGCAATGCATGTGAGAGTCAGGTTAGACTCAGCAGGGAGGTCCTAGAGTGATAACAAAGCTGTCACGGCAAGAGCAAGGGAAAAGGTGCAGACATCCGCAACATTTCCGAATGAAAGAGAAATTAATTCAGGAAATGTGAACAAAGAGAAAAGAGAAGGGGAAGAATTCTTACTGAGACTTCACTTTAAAGGTTCGTTTCAGCAGAACAAAAAGGAAGGGAAACGTTAATCTCTCTTTCATAAGCTATATAAACAGATGCATAAAAGGAGGTGAAAGAACGAATCCAAACCACTTTCTCACTAAAGGGTCTGTAAGGAAATGCGTGGCTCTTAACAATCCCAAAATAGTCAGTAAAAGGCTTAGAAAAAGTTGCTGCCCTTACTTTGCTTAGAATTTAATTTTCAAATCAGATCCGTTAAATTTTTTAAAAACCTAGAGTTTGCAGAAAGCAGATAAAATGGTGAGTAAGAAAACTGCAATTCATGGAGCATCCGGCGAGCGGCCCCCGCCACCCACTCGCTTTACGGCTGGTCTTGACAGCTGGCCATTGGCGTTTCTGTCACCACCCAGGCTGACAGTTAAGAGGCGAAATGAGCAGATCCCCTGTGCCCTCTCAGCAGACAAATGTGAGGCTCTAGCTCATCAGTAAAATCTACCCTGACTTTTTTTTTTTCAGTTGTAAAAGCCAACAGGCCCACTCCCCAAAATGGAGGGGAAAAAAATCACAAAGCAAATAATAGTCAATAATTTCACATTCCAAAGATATTCTTTGTCAAAGCCGGGGAAGTGCCTTTCCATATTTTTCTAGTTCATATATCAATCAAAGAAAGAAGTTTTAAATATAAATTATGTGTCAATATAAATAAGTATAAAGCTCTACAATATGAATGCATTTTATTTCATGATATGACAACCATAGTTTATCAGTCTTCTGTGGAATCTTTTCAAAATTTTCAGTTATAAATCAAAGTGTTCTGTCTAATGTTTCAAATTAAAAAACTAAAAAAGAAAACCAAAACATTAACCAAGCAAATCTCATCCCTCACTGCTATAAACTTCCCATGTCATTTTAGCCCCAGGACCTTGGTGCATGCCATGCTCCCCTTCTGAAATGCTCCCTCCCTTCCATCCATCTTCCTACAAACCTCTGGCTTCTGGTGGAAGAAGCTTAACGTTGCAGTCCCGTCAGGGAGCCAGGACTTACGCTTCATTCCCAGGCGGGAATAGCGTAGAAAGCATAATTCTAAGACTCTCTCCTTTTGTTCTCAGTGCTCTGAAGAGGTGTCAGGAAAGGCAGGGAGACTGTGAGAATATTAGGAAGCTCATCTTCCCTAGCAGAAGGACTTAACACTAAAGCCTCATGCTTTCTTGTGGCTTCCCTCTTGTGGAACACCCTAATCTGAATACAGAAAGTCTCACAGTATCACTCTATCACTCAACAGATAGTAATTAGGTATCTGCGGCGCTGCTGCTGCTAAGTTGCTTCTGTCGTGTCCGACTCTGTGTGACCCCATAGACGGCAGCCCACCAGGCTCCCCTGTCGCTGTGATTCTCCAGGCAAGAACACTGGAGTGGGTTGCCATTTCCATCTCCAATGCATGAAAGTGAAAACTGAAAGTGAAGACCCTCAGTCGTATCTGACTCTTGGCGACCCCATGGGCTGCAGCCCACCAGGCTCCTCCGTCCATGGGATTTTCCAGGCAAGAGTACTGGAGTGGGGTGCCATCAATTAGGTATCTACTAAGTGAAAACTGGGCTTCCCCCGAAGCTCAGCAGTAAAGAATCTGCCTGCAGTGTAGGAGATGGGGTTCGATCTCTGAGTCGGGAAGATTCCCTGGAGAAGGCAATGGCAACCCTCTCCAGTATTCTTGCCTGGGAAATCCCATGGACAGAGGAGCCTGGCGGGCTACAGTCCATGGGGCCACAGAGTCGGACACGATTTAGAAAGAAAACAAGTGAAAACTATGATGGAGTCCCCAACAGAGACAAAGAAGCAAAGTATTTAGTTGTCATCCAGAGGGATCTTATGAGCTGGTTGGGAACATAAGTAGATATATTTTTAAAAGACAGCTAAAATTTCCAAATAACAAAGAGAATTGTCCGAGGATGTATAATAGGCAGGGGAAGCTGAAGTAACTTGGAGGGTGAGTCGGATGGCTAGCCAAAGCTAGAAGAAGTAAAGAGAAGTCGGTTTAAGAGCAGTGTCTGAAGACAGAGTTTAGGGGCCAGATTCCGGCCAGAGTTGAGATCTTGAGACCCAAGCCAATCGTGAAAGGAAAGTCCTAGTCATGGAGATAGAGCATCTTGACTTCTATAGAAACAGTAAGGGTGCTTTTGCCAATCAGCTCTTGGCTCTCCTCTGTGGATGACATTGCTCTGGAATAGTACAAATGTGACTCCTCGTGGCCATCTGGCATTTTCTGGCTAAGAACAGCTCCTGTGCTGAAATGCAAAAATGGCAGCAGTTAAAATAGCACAGAGAAAATGGTGGCCCGTGTTTACTGACGTGTCTCTGCATATAGACTGGAGGAGGAAATGGCAATCCACTCTAGTGTTCTTGCCGGGATAATCTCATGCACAGAGGAGCCTGGCAGGCTACAGTCCCTAAAGCCTCTGCCAATTAAGGAGATTATTCCAAAGCATCTCAACAGAGTGTTTTAGGGAGAGATGAAAGGTCTGTAGCTCTCTCAAGAAAAAGAACCCCGTAGAAGTGCAAGGCAAGGCGTCAAAGAGCTGACTACATCTTGAAGGGATGTAGAGGCTCACCAGTGAAGAATCTGCCTGCAGTGCAGGATGCCGCCAAATAGTGCCTGAAGCTCTGCGTTTCCTTTCCCAACAAATACCCACAGTCAAGGGTGTAGGTTCGATCCTGGCGGGAGGGCTAAGATCCCACATGCCTCAGGGCCAAAAAAAAAACAGCAAAAACAAAGTAGGAAACAGAAGCAAAATTGTAACAAATTTAGTAAAGACTTAAAAAAAAGTGGTCCACTTAAAACAAATGTTTAAAAAATCTTTTTAAAAGAAGAAAAATGTCAACATTTGTGTAATGGATACACTGGCTTCTCCTTATATTCTGGGCTTTCCAATTCTGCCACAACCCAAAGAAGAAGGCAACAGGAACAAGCGAGGTTCAGTTTCAGTTCAGTTCAGTTTAGTCGCTCAGTCGGGTCTGACTCTTTTCGACCCCATGAATCGCAGCACGCCAGGCCTCCCTGTCCATCACCAACTCCCGGAGTTCACTCAGACTCACGGCCATCGAGTCCGTGATGCCACCCAGCCATCTCTTTCTCCGTCGTCCCCTTCTCCTCCTGCCCCCAATCCCTCCCAGCATCAGAGTCCTTTCCAGTGAGTCAACTCTTCGCATGAGGTGGCCAAAGTACTGGAGTTTCAGCTTTAGCATCATTCCTTCCAGAGCAATCCCAGGGCTGATCTCCTTCAGAATGGACTGGTTGGATCTCCTTGCAGTCCAAGGGACTCTCAAGAGTCTTCTCCAACACCACAGTTCAAAAGCATCAATTCTTCGGTGCTCAGCCTTCTTCACAGTTTACTGGATCCTAATTAAAATAGAGTTTTAGGGTCAAAATTTCGTTCATGGAAAGGAAATAAATACAGTAGAAAGTACACTTTCAAAAACTGAACACGGTAAGGTAGTCAGTGAGACTGAGGTCTTTCAATGAGATTAATGATGTGAGTTATTTTAACTGCTTGTGAGAAATGTTTAAGAGACGGTTGGAACCCCTGGGTTTTGTCCACACCTCTTTCATTTGCTTGTTTCCTTTTACTTCTTCCTTCTCCTTCCTTCCCTCTTTCCCTCCTCCTTCCTTCCTTCCTTCCTCGGTTCTGCTTTCTTTCTAAACAAGACTCTATTCTTGTCTCTAGAATTCTCACGTTAAGCAGAGGAATGTAGGTAAGAGAGGAGTAGACTTTTAACAAGGAAATTCATTTTCAAAAATGCCGTCCCAGGGTTGAGGACGTGACCAGTGTGAGACGACGGATCGGAAGTATGTGTGTTGGCCTCATTGCCAGAGATTCCTCTAATATGACAGTGTTGGGGCGAGGAGCCCAATAAATCTGCAGCAGTGAAGAAACTGGGGAGGAAGGTCTTGTAGATGGAAAGCAGATGGAAATGCTTTAGTGGGTGACAGAGAGCAGAGGAAGCCACACCCCAAATGTGAGTTTGGGACCCTCAGGGGAGCGACTGCCAGTTACCCTCCCAGGATGCGCTGAGTGTCTAGAGGAGGATGAGAGGTCCCCCTTCCCCCTTCCATGCAGGCTGTTGCTTCCAGAAGATGGAGGAAAATAACCAGAGACTCTTCCATAAAGGAAATGAACCAGCTGAAGAGGGATCTTGTTTGGACTCTTCTGAGTGTCAGTCTCCTTGTTCTGCGTTTTTCAGAGGAGATGAAGTGGAACGTCCAACCCTAGGCTGGTTGTAAACAAAAGCTACCAGTTGGTCCTGAGCACTTACATGGAGTTCCTTGTCTGCTTTCTCATTCAGGAGACCTGACTTTACCCCATGGACAGTAGCCTGCACCCGGCTCCTCCATCCATGGGATTTTCTAGGCAAGAGTACTGGAGTGGGTTGCCATTTCCCTCTCCAGGGAATCTTCCCGACCCAGGGATCAAACCCAGGTCTCCCACACTGATAGACAGATGCTTTACCATGTGAGCCACCAGGGGACCTGTCCAAAAGAATGTCAATTCAAATCCAGAAGAAACCAACGCTGGACAATTATCATTATGAAACTAATTCCCACTTACCAATGTGAACATACAAATATGATCACCAGACATTTGAAGGCAACATGCAGAAGGAAATTAAAAGGTCAAAACATATAAAGTCTCGTGAGAATAGAAATAAATCAAGAACAGAAAATATTTTGAAGTATTTAATGAATATATTCAAAGATATTTGAGAAGATGTCTTATTCACAAAACACAATTAGTGCGATTAGAAAGGGAACAGCTAGAGAAAAGGAAAAAAATTCTTATAAAATAAAAATATAATACTTAAAATGTGAAGTTTAATAGAAGGGATAAAATATAGAGCCTCAAAACTCCCTTAATGTTTAAAGCAAATGGCAAAGAAATAGCTAATTTGAGGGATAAGATTTATAGATGATTAGTGGCAGAAGTTGTGGAAATCTACCAGTTAGCCAAGAGAAATTGCAGGAAAAGGGACTAGAGAATATGGATGGAGTTGTTTTTTTTTTTTTAAGAAACAGTAGAATATTTCCTTGAACTGAAGAAAGGCAAACCCTCACATTTGATAAGTCTATCGAGTTCCGAGCAGGATGAACTTGAAAATAGCTGCACGGCTAGCAGCAGATCCTCTTGAAATCTCAGAAAGCCAATGATACTGAAAAAAATCACAGAGGCTTCCAAAGGAAAATGCAAGGGAACCACCCAAACTCTTCATTAGTCACATCAGATATAGAAGATAATAAATCAATGCTCCAAAAGGATCCAAAAAAAAAAAATCTGAGCCCATAATTCTATACCCAGGCAAACTAGCAATGCATTTTGAAAGTAAGATAAAAATATTTTCAGACATACAAAGACCCACTTTATGCACCATTTTGTCTGTCTAAAGTCTTCTGAGTACATTTTCCTGTAAAATCAACAAGACCAAAATGATGACACAGAGTCAGCCTGGCCTTTCATCCAGGAGGTCAGTGAAGAGAAGCCCAAGGATGGTGAAGGTGCACAGGTCTGGAAAGCAACAGGCCCAGATTAGGGCACCCTGAAAGAAAGAAAGAAAGAGAAGTCGATCAGTCATGTCCGACTCTTTGCAACCCCACGGACTGTAGCTGACCAGGCTCCTCCATCCATGGGATTTTCCAGACAAGAATACTGGAGTGGGTTGCCGTTTCCTTCTCCAGGGGATCTTCCCGATCCAGGGATCAAACCTGGGTCTCCCGCATTGCAGGCAGACTCTTTACCATCTGAGCCACCAAGGAAGCCCAGGGCATCCTGGGAGGTGCCTTATTGTGGGGGCAGAAGGAGGGAAGGGATTCCAAACACTAGTGATTACTGAAAAGCTGGATGCCTATGAAGTTATGGTGGAGACCCAAGATTCTTTTTAAGTAAGAAAAAAAGAACTCCAATTAGAAGCACCTGGCAGACATAAAGAAAAATGTCAGAAGTCCCAAACTGAGGGCAAGAAAAAAGTGACTTCATTTCGAATGATAAGGTGTAAAAACAGAAAAATCCGTATGACCTTGAAGCTGGGAACATTCTGTTTCAAGTGCACAGAAAGCAGGACACTGGATCTACAGGGCAGAGAATGCAATCATAAGCTTTCCCTTCATCTCTGAAGTCAACATTTATAGAGTCTTAATAATGTCAAGGCTGCTTATTAGCTTCCCAGTTTTAGAATCCACCGAGAGATAAAGCACACAGATTTAATTCTGATTATAGAATAGAATTGAAATATCAGCTTGGACAAAGTAAAAACACAGCTGCAGCTGAGGGAAGATGGGAGGAAAAAGGGTGATAAGAGAGAGGCAAGGGTCATTTCAGTTCAGTCACTCAGTCGTGTCTGACTCCTTGTGACCCAATGGTCTGCAGCACGCCAGGCTTCTCTGTCCATCACCAGACTGACCCAGACCTGCCCGTGAGTGTCCAGGAGCCGCTGGCAGAGATGTGGGTCGGTGGTGGCCTGGTGCAGGGGCAGGCGTGTGGAGCGCAGCGTGTGTGGGACCTTCTGTAGGAAGCCTCCTCCATTACCTCCACCGTAGTTTGGCCTCAGGTCAAACAACAGGGAGGGAACACAGTCCCACCCATCAGTAGAAAACTGGACTAAAGATTTACTGAGAATGCCCCCCCGCCATCAGAACAAGACCCAGTTTCCCCTTCAATCAGTCTCTCCCATCAGGAAGCTTCCATAAGCCTCTTATCCTTATCAGTTCAGTTCATTTCAGTCACTCAGTCCTGTCTGATTCTTTGCGACCCCATGAATCGCAGCACGCCAGGCCTCCCTCTCCATCACCAACTCCCGGAGTTCACTCAGATTCACGTTCATCAAGTCCGTGATGCCATCCAGCCATCTCATCCTCTGTCGTCCCCTTCTCTTCCTGCCCCCAATCCCTCCCAGCATCAGGGTCTTTTCCAATGAGTCAACTCTTCCCATGAGGTGGGAAGTACTGGAGTTTCAGCTTTAGCATCATTCCTTCCAGAGAAATCCCAGGGCTGATCTCCTTCAGAATGGACTGGTTGGATCTCCTTGCAGTCCAAGGGACTCTCAAGAGTCTTCTCCAACACCACAGTTCAAAAGCATCAATTCTTCGGCACTCAGCTTTCTTCACAGTCTAATTCTCACATCCATACACGACCACTGGAAAAACCATAGCCTTGACTAGATGGACCTTAGTCGGCAAAGTAATCCATCAGAGGGAATGAAAACCACAATCACAGAAAACTAATCAAACTGATCACATGGACCACAGTCTTTTCTAACTGAATGAAACTGTGAGCCATGCTGTGTAGGGCCACCCAAGATGGACGGGTGATGGTGGAGAGTTCTGAAAAAATGTGGTCCCCTGGAGAAGGGCATGGCAAAGGACTTCAGTATTCCTGCCTTGAGAACCCCATGAACAGTATGAAGAGGGAGTGGGGGGAGTGCTGAATCCAGAGATAGCACTGATGAGAGAACTGCTGGTGTTACCAGTGGCTGGGGTGGGGGCCATATTGATCAGAGGACACAGACGTTCACTTCTAGGATGAGTAGCTTCTGGGGAGCCAGTGGATGACACAGGAGCTGTGATTAGTACTTGCTGTTTAGACATTCAGTCGTGTCTGACTCTTTGCGACCTCATGGACTGTAGCCGGCCAGGCTCCCTTGTCCATGGATTTCCCAGGCAAGGATCCTGGAGTGGGTTGCCATTTCCTTCTCCAGGGCATTTTCACAACCCAGGATCAAACATGGGATCAATGCAGGGTCTCCTGCATTGCAGGTGGATTCTTTCAACATTATTATTATTATTATTATTTCAACAGCTAATAAGATGACTCCCTAAAACATCCATCTTTTTAAAAGTCTCTATTGAATTTGTTTCAATACTGCTTCTGGTTTGTGTTTTGGTATTTTGGCTGTGGGGCTTATGGGATCTTATCCCCCTCACCAGGGGTCAGACTGACACCCCCTGCACTGGAAGGCGAAGTCTTAACCCCTGGACCACCAGGCAGTTCCTCAATTTTATTTCACACCTGCATGTGCCATTTGGATGAAGATCTTAACTTATAACGTTAAACCTCACCCTTGACATAAATTGACTTCAACAATGATATAAATTCAAACGTACCCAAAACCCTACCAGTGTTAACTGCCACACACAAATTTCTACTTAAAAACAAAAAAGTTTTCTTATATTTCTACATTACCCAAATGCAATGTGGTACTGAACTTATCAGAAGCCTTTTCTTCTCCCATAAATGCCGATTTTCTTTTCTTTCAGGAGAAGAATTTTGCGTATCCTGTTGTTCTGAAGGAAAGACAGGTGAATGGACGGCATCCTGGCGAATGGTGCTGAAGCTGGGAAGGTTCTTTCGTGAGTCAGCAGCTTATTAAAGTAGCATGGGGCCCTGACCTGCAAGAACAGGCGGCAAGCCCAGCAAGCTCTGTTCCGTGGAAAGCTGTCTCCCAGTTTCAAAAGCAGTGTAGACCACTTCCTGTTGCCTGCATCTTCCCTGATACGTTTCCAAAGAGTCTATCTAGAAACCAAACTGATGCTATCTGATTTTTCTTCCCGTTTTTCTGCTTTGCTGTGCATTAGAGCTGTAAAAAAAAAGTCATAGCTAGATTTTTTGTGAGCTATCATTACCCAGGCAACTTTTCATCCTTTCTTTCCTTTATTCAGCCAAGTTACCGAGCCCTTGCTGTGGCCAGACAGTGTGCTAAGTCCTAGGAATGCAGCAATGAGCAACACACATTGACCTCCTGTGAGCAGTGCAGCTGTGCAGGACACCCCCGCGGTTAAGCCTAAGACCGCAAGATGGAGAGCCACGTTCAAAACCCACGCTGTTGCTAATGAGTTGACTGACTTTTAAACCGCTTACCTCACTTCTTGTTCTTCGGTGTCCTTGTTCTGAAATGGGAATGTTATTTCTCTCAAGGGATTGTTGTGAGGATTAGATGACACGGATGTAAACAGTTGGTGCGCATTATTTCAGCAAGGGGCAGGGACCATCTGTTAGAACAGAGTTCTACAGCAATGAGCATGAGAACAGGTCATAAACGAGATCCACAGAGGCCACTTATTTTGGTCTGAGTGAGTCAAAAAAGGCGCCCCAGAGGAAGCAGGATATAAGAGAAGGATGGATACACAAGGATGACTATTAGGCGAGAAACGCGAGGAGGATGTTCCAGCTGGAGAGAATAGGGCCAACAGGGTTTCTTAAAATATGAAGCTTTCAATTACATTCATTGTGGTTGCACATGGGCCACGAGTCAAAGACTAGCCAGAAAAAGATGCAGGAACCAAATCAGAGACCTGTAGACATTTTAAAGGTTTATCTTTCTTCTAAGAGCCGTGGGGAACCATGAAAGGGCATTCAATGGGGAAGTATTTTGATCAGATCTGCTTGTAGAAATATCACTCAGGTTGCAATGCAAACCGCAGACAGGAAAGAGAGAGAGGCTTGACACGAGGAGACTCCTGAGAAGGCTTATACTGACCTAGAAAAAAAGTGAATAATTGTGGCAGGCACAAAGTGTCTTAGTGGAGACACAGGGAAGGAGAAGCCACAGGTCTGGTGAAAGATTTAGTGTGAGGGCGAAGGACAACAAAGGGGTCGGGGTGATTCAAGTAGGTGGGCAAGGACTTATTCACTGAGACAGACAGCACAGCACGAGGGGCATGTCTGTGGGGGAAAGCAGCGATTGTGAGTTTGCAGCTCTGGTGTCTGGGGTGCCAGTGAGACAGCCAAGTGAAGCAGGTAATCAAAGATGTGTTCAAAGCCCAAGAGAGGCCTGAGCTGGCGGCAGAGGCACCCTAACAGCGTCATCCACCAGAGGCTTTTCTTTTCCTTGATGAGATGAGTTGCCAGCAACCTCGTGGTCCTGGGACACAGAAAAAGTCATTTTAATGCAGATTCTTCCTGTTCAGTGGAGAATATTTTCGTTGGTTCTCTCTTTAGTTAGGTTAGTGTGGACCTCACCATCTTATTAGAATACATTCTTTGTGTTTAAATGTCTTTTAAAAGTTACCTGCATTATTCAACAGAGTATGTGCCTGAGTGGGAAGGGTCTGTATTAGTCAGGATAAGCTAGGTTCTGCTGTGGCAACAAGTAGGGAATAAAGCCAGCAAAGATTCTATTTCACTCTGCCTGTATGTCTATTATAGGTCAGCAGAGGGCTCTGCTCTCAAGCACGCATAGCAACAGAGCAAGCACATTACTAACCTTGTCACTGCCCACGACAGGGAAGAGAGAGCTCTGGAGGACCCAGGACCCATGGACCCACCCCTAGAAGTAATCCCTAGTGTGACTTCTGCTCATACACCATTGGTCAAAACTAGTCCCATAACCCCACTTGACAGAAAAGGACCAGGAAGTATAACAGTGTCCTTTGTCTCATAGTGGAGAAGAAGAAGAACCTAGTTGAGTAGCATCAACTTTCAAACAGAGGGGAAGAAGGAGAGAAGACACCAGAGACTGAGAAGAGGCATCCACAGAGGGAGAAGAAACTATCAGTGTTCTTGAAAGCAAAGGAAGAAATGCTCTACGATAGTGAAAGCGGTCAGTGTTCCTGAGAAGCCTCCTAAGACAAAGAGTGACCTAGAAACAGAGATGGTGCTGTGATCTGGGCACAGCGCTTCAGTGACAGGATGGGGGAGGGCCCACATAAGAGGATGTGGAAGGTAACAGGAAGATGAGACGGGAGAGGCAGAAAGGCGACCAGCATGTTCTGCATAAGCTCAGCTG
Source organism: Litocranius walleri (assembly GCA_006410535.1). NCBI lineage: Eukaryota > Metazoa > Chordata > Mammalia > Artiodactyla > Bovidae > Litocranius > Litocranius walleri. Next base: position 1,381,596 of record SJYG01000388.1, on the reverse strand, counting down.
CTGGGGACTTCCCTGGCAGTCCAGTGGTTAACTCTGCCTGCCCCTGCTATGTGGGGTGAGGGTTCAGTCCCTAGCTGGGGAACTGAGATCCTACGTGCTACACCATGCAGTCAAAAAAAAAAAAAAAAGTGATGATTTAAAAATAAATGATCTCAGCCATCGTATCAATCCTGTAAGCTAAGTGTTCTTTTCTACATTTTAAAGCATAAGAAATAGAGTAAACCAAGGAAATCCAGCGAGGAGACAGCAGAGCTGAAATTTAAACACACACCACTGTCTTCCCAATCATCCTTGTCATCCATGCATCCGTAACCACATCAGCACATCCAGTGGCAAATACTGGAAAGGATTCTTCCTACTTCTCATGGAGACAAACACCAAGCAATGAGGTGGAGGTACTGGGCACACACTCGTCTATTAGTCAGAAGCGGAGTTAGACGGAGACTGGAAAAAGCAGCAGCCCCCAGCTCGCCTCGCGGCAAAGTGTGTGTACGTTGTCGCAGGCCCTGCTCACAAGCCCCGCCAGCACATCTCAGAATTCCCTGGACTCAGATACCCTTTGCTGTGGTGCAAAGAGGCTCCACTGCCAAAAGCATGTAACAGGCTGTGCCTCTTTGAAGAACCAGCTTGAACTGATTGTTCTTCAGCTTTCCACATAAATTACAGAACATGAGGCCTGCAGTTTTGCCCAAAGTTGTCAACAGGTTTTAATTGTCTCTGCTTTTCCGTACACACAGATGGCTGCGCTAAGCTGCTCTGCAGACCCCTACTGTCTTCACAAAGGAAAATCAAACACCACAATGGAAATTCGTTTTAAAAGAAAAGTTACAGTAAAACAGAGTCCAAGGTAAACCACCATTGTTTTTACCAGAAGATAAATGCTACATTAAGGAAAATAGGAGAAGTGAAGAAACAGAGTCACAGGCAAGGCAAGAAAAACTGTAATGAAAACGTGGGCAATTCACAACACAGGTGCAGAAACTATTAAGAAAAGTAAGAAGCATTTGAAAAGAGCAGGAAGTCCTTTTTATTGGCAGCAACTATAATGGGACCCCGAGTTCAAGTTTCTTTCTCTGAGTTCATTCAGAGAAGCTACAGACTCAGCAATTTCACTCACAGGAATCAGTCCTTCAGAAATAATAGGACTAGAGTGTATAGTTATGCTAAAATGTTACCTCACAGCCTTGTTCATAGTAGCAAAACTTAGGGAGCAAGTTAGTTAAGTGTAGCTTACCCACGTGACCAAACCACCATACATTTATGAAAGTTAATGATTTAATAACATAGTGGCTGTGATTTATTAAATGAGAAAAGTAGAATATCCAAAAATGATTCAGTCTGTATCATGAGTCCTACCTATCTGTCCTCTGTGCTTAGCAGGCAGTCTGATAGTTCACTTGTCAAAATGTGAACAGTACTTAGGTCTTAGTGATGGGCTTTCAGATTATTTGCATTTTCTCCACTTTATCACTCTCTATTTTCTGCCTGTTACTCTTTAAGAAAACATATTCTTTAGAATTGAAAAGATGAAGCCATTTTCATTTTGAAAAAGCAGAAGCATATCATGAGGTGGATGAGAAGTAAGGGATGCCTCCCACTTGACAGAAACACGCGTGCAGCAGCGGCCCTGGTCCACCCGGCAGCCCAGGGCAGAGAAGGGGGGTGACAGGACACCTCCCAGTGTGGGGGATGGCTCCCAGGAGCATTTGTCCTCTGGCAGTAAGAACAGCTGCTGTAGCCCAGCTCTGTGCATAGAACCTCGCTCGAGAAGAGGCGTTGACTGGCAGATATTGATCCCAGCGTTTCACCTGCAGGATAGGGACATGGACACGCCACCAGGCACTTTGAAGAATCATGTACGACACCTGCAGAAAAGGAAAGAGACCCAGCGCTAAGCGAGCAGGGGCTCAAATCCTTGCTCTAGATTCTTACCACTCGAACTTGTACAACTTATTAACTCTCTGAGACTCAGCTTTCTCATTACAGAAATGAAAGATGATAAATGTACAAAAGAGGTAGCGATGATAAAACATGACACAGTGATAGAACAAGAGTGGCACAGTGTATTCAGGGGCCTGGTATATAGTAGGCGAGGGCTTCCCTGGTGGCTCAGCTGATGAAGAATCTACCTTCAATGCCGGAGACCCCGATTCAGTTCCTGGGTCAGGAAGATCCCCTGGAGAAGGGATGGGCTACCTACTCTAGCATTCTTGGGCTTCCCTGGTGGCTCAGATGGCAAAGAATCTGCCTGCAATGTGAGAGACCTGGGATCCCTAGGCTGGGAAGATCCCCTGGAGGAGGGCATGGCAACCCACTCCAGTATTCTTGCCTGGAGAGTCCCCACGGACAGAGGAGCCTGGCGGGCTGCAGTCCTTGGAGTCACAAAGAGTCAAACATGACTGAGCAACTAAGCACAGCACATATAGTAGGTGCTCAGATGCCACTATTATTAGCATACTATCCATCATATTGGGTAAAATAGTAAGGGAAGGGAAACACAGATTTGTGTTCTGATGCTGGTTTCAGCGATGACTCACTGTGGGACTCTGGGCTCACCGCACCTGGAGCTGTGCCTGGATCATTTCCCATCTTTCTCAACACTGCCCTGAGACCAAAATGGGATGTTCATGAGGGTGTACTCCGCACGAATGGAAGGATTGTTTCTGAAATACTTATCGTTGTCCTTTAGGAACCAAGATAAAAAGTCCATATAGTCAATCAAAGCTATAGTCTTTCCAGGAGTCATGTACAGATGTGAGAGTTGAACAATAAAGAAGGATGAGCACTGAAGAATTTGATGCTTTTGAACTGTGGTGCTGGAGAAGACTCGAGAGTCCCTTGGACAGCAAGGAGATCAAACTGGTCAGTCCTAAAGGTGATTCGCCCTGAATATTCATTGAAAGGACTGATGCAGAAGCTGAAGCTCCAATACTATGGCCACCTGATGTGGAGAGCTGACTCCTTAGAAAATATGTTGATGCTGGAAAAGATTGAAAGCGAGAGGAGAAGAGGGTAGCAGAGGCTGAGATGCTTGTATGGCATCATCAGCTCAACGGACATGAGTCTGAGCAAAGTCCAAGAGATGGTGAAGGACAGGGAAGCCTGGCATGCTGCCGTCCATGGGGTCTCAGAGAGTCAGACAGGACTGAACAACAAAGAGAAAAAGAACAAAGGTACACTCGTTTCTAGTATAGTCTAGTATAGTCTTTCCTACTTCTGGGCAAAGGAGAGTACGAGTTCTGGGGAAGCCATCTTGAGACCAGGTCAGCTTAGAAGTTCTCCAAAACAATCATTAATCAGAGCCATTTGAAAAATAAGTAATCCATCATCATGGCAAAACACCCGAAAGAGATCAAAAAGAAGGCCGTCAAAGTCATATTGCTCCCCCTGTCTCCCCCTGACTCCTAGTTTACCTTCCATGAGGCAACCACTGTAAACAGTTTCTTCATCCAGAGACACTCCGTATGTCGACAAGTGTCTGCACGCTGTACACGCAGGTGCACACGCACACACACAGGCATACATTTCAACAGCAACATGCTGTGCTCACTGATCTGGGTCTTCAACAATGTATGTCTTGTATTAACATGTAAAGAGCTGTCGCATTCTTTTCAACAACTGTGTAGCATTCCCTAATATGGATATAATACTGCTTTCTTTACAGTCTTGACCAGATTGTAAATTGTTTCCCACACAGGATGCTCTGCTAGACTCACACATGTGGGCAGACTGGTGGTTTTAGTCACAAGTCATGTCCAACTCTTGCAACCCCCTGGACTTACCCTGCCAGGCTCCTCTGTCCATGGGATTCTCCAGGCAAGAATACTGGAGTGGGTTGACATTTCCTTCTCCAGGGGATCTTCCCAACCTAGGAAATGAACCCAGGTCTCCTACATTGCAAGCAGATTCTTTACTGACTTAGCTACGAGGGAAGCCCACATGTGAGTATATTTGAGATAAATACAGAGAAGGTCAAAAGGCACAAACATTTTACATTTTAAAAGGCATTGCCAAACTGCACTCCACAGAGACTGCACTCAAGTTACATTCCCACCAGCAACGGAGGACAAAGTAAACTTCTGTACTTTGTCGCCAGCACAGCATGTATTATTAATGTAATAGGTACAAAAAGTGTGTCATTATGGGTTTAATCACTATTTCCCTCATTATACATAAAATTGAATGCCATTTTGTTTGTTTGAGAACTATTTCCTTTACTATGATTTCTCCTTTCACATCTTTTGTCCGTTTTCCTGTTGGGAAATTAGTTTTCCTATGGACTTGAGTTTATCAGTCTTTCCTTTATGGCATTTTTCATTCTTAGGGAGGATTTTGCTATTTAATTTTTTTAATTTTATATATTTTTCTAAAGTGCTTAATTCCCATTTGCAACATCTAAATTTTAATCAATCTGTAGATTTCTGTGTATATTATGAAGAATGGGGATCCAGTGTTTTCCCAGATGATTATCAAGGTGACCCTAAGCCATGCACTCTGCGCCCCATTTGCTCCTGCTGTGTCCTGCATGTGCTTCCCCTGCATGGGTGTATACAAGGGCTTCCTATTCTGTTTTAGTCACCTGTTTTTCTAGCCATGCACCAACATCACGTTGTTTTAATTTTTGTAGCTTTAGAATATGTTTTGATGTCTGATAGAGATAGTTCTCCCACTTTTTTTTTTAATCAATGTTCCTGGACACTTTTTTTTTTTTACATGATGCTTACAATCAATTTATCTGGTTAAGAGATTGTTAGAAATTGCATTACATTTATGGATTGACCTTTATGAAATTGAGTTATTCTGCTCATGAAAAGACCATGCTTTTTTCAAGTAGAGTTCTTTACCAAATAAAGGTGAATAGAAATCAGTCTTTACGTGTCAGGAAGTGATAATCTTAATAGAGAGTTTCATTCAGGCCCATTTATTTGAAAATGTTTCTTTGTCTTAGATGCTCTGTTTCCATTTTTATAGAAAAAGATACTCCATCACTTACACAAACTGTCTCCAAATGTCACATTTGCACACCAAGGGCAGAACCAAGACAACATGAGTCACCCACATGTGGAATGCTTCTCTTTAATAATGCATCAGTCTCCAAATGCTCTAAAATTAGGTATGCCTGCCCAACCCAAAACACAGCTCGGTTCCATGCTGTCATCTCTAATACCGCCTGATACATCGCTCAACAAGAAAACATCTAAAGTTATTTCATTTGGAACTGCTTCAGAAAATAAGCATTACTGACTAATATCCGACAATTAACTTTGAAAGACAAGTTTCTCTGAGAACTGGTGGTCTCAGAAATTTTCATTATTGAATATTCACACGATCTGACAATTTAATAGTATAATTTTAACCAATTGCCATCAACTTCCTAGATAAAGAAGGAGATCGCCCACTGACTATTAGCTGCTTTTTCTAATGTCACACTGAGGGTCTGTCAACGAGTTGAGAGTAAGAGAGGAAACCTACGGCATTATCACACTAGTGAGCTAACTCACCCAGCGCGCTTCCCAGAAAATGCTGTTCCTGAAACAGTTTGCTGGTTCTGGCTTCACTGCTTGCTCGTCAGCTGTTACCTCCCTGATACAGTTGGCCTTCTGTGTCCATGGGTTCTGCATCTGCAGATTCAGACAACCCTAGATTGAACACTGTTTGATCCACAGAACTTGGATTATCAGACACAGAGCCCACGGATACCAAGGGCCAGCTGTGAGATACTTCGGCATCTGTGGCGAATGGCATCCCCAGAGGGCCCTTAAATCAACCCCTGGTGGGTCCTAAGGGGCAGCGGTGCACAGTTCAGGGTGGGCCTGCAGCTAACTCACTGCAGTCCCCAGAGTAGGCTCCTATTCTCGCTACGAATCTGTGGCGGAGGGAAGAGGGACGGACGCTGTTAGAGACAACAGTCTGCTCAATCTGAAGCCTGTCCCTAAACCCTGTAGCTTTGAACAAGTTATCGAAATATGTGTTTCTGACAATGTGGTCCGTGAACCACGTGCAACAGAATCTCCTGGGTGTTTGTTTAAAATGTGTATTCCTGGGCCTCATTCCTAACACCACCATGGGGTGGCTGAGTCATCTTCATCAGCAGCAAACTTCTCAGGAGATTCTTATGCATACATATTGTTACAGTGTTTTTTGCTCATCTATAAAACGTCACACAGGCCGAACTTTATCACAGGGCAGTTCTAAGGGTTTCAGATAATTGTATGTGCAAAGTACTGGGCACAGAAAAGTAACTGAACAACACTGGTTGCCTTCCTCTCCTTCCCTTCTGTTCTATCAAATAATAAGGAAAACTGGAGACAAATATAGTATTCTACCGTAAAGTTTTGCTTTGTTCCTTACTAGGAAAGCATGGAGCTGCTATTCTCTTCTTGCTGCTGCTGAGTCGTTTCAGTCGTGTCCGACTCTGTGCAACCCCATGGACTGCAGCCTACCAGGCTCCTCCGTCCATGGGGTTTTCCAGGCAAGAGTACTGGAGTGGGGTGCCATTGCCTTCTCCATACCTAAAACTAGAGCTCAGAATTTTTCATGGAAAGAATTTAATTGATGTTATAGATCTAAACTCCTCAGCTGGCCATATAATTTTGAAATACTGATAGACAGCAACCTTCAATTTATCGCCCCTTAGCTCTAAATTCATACTTCATTATCTGCTCTAGGAAAATGGATATGGGGCCCTTAAAATATTTCTCTACCAGACGGCATGATATTAAACTTTGTCAGTAGAGGGCATTGGAGAGAACTTACAGGAGGAAACGCTTTTCTTCCCGGTCTGGAGTGCTTGGTGGCCACGTTCTGCAATGGGCACTTTCTCTGGAACCCGTGTGCCTGGCTTCCCAAGTGCATGGACGCCTTCAGCATGGGATGCGAGTTTCCACTTCCACACAGTGGATTAACAGGAATCTGATTTACCTTTCTACCTTAAACAACTGGACAAAATATACGAGACAGTGGTTTTCAGTCACTGACTGGTAGACATCCCAGAAGAGTAATCTCTGAGAAAAGGGAGACAAAGCAACGGCCAGCTTAGTGTTTGCAGTACGCTTGCAGCCAAAGGTACAGAGAAGGGGACCCTCAGAGCCCAGTGGACTTCCTGAGTGGGGGAATAAAGTTCAATATTTGGTGAGTCCAAAGCTGCTAAATTTCTCAGGGCAGGGTACTAGGGGACAGAAAGAGACTGAGGAAATCTTCAGTCTTCGTAAGTGCGTAACTGTACTGATGTAGGTTGCATGTAAAGTAGCTACTGGTGTCAGAGGGGAAAACACTGAAAAGAAACAGGTGCAACACTCCCCTGGGACAGAAGTTATTTGCATCCCATCGGCTCTGTGAATACACATTGCATGAAGTGGAGTTATCTCCACAGCGGGGCAAAGTGCAAAGGCCATTCTGCTCTCACTCTCTTAGCTCAGGCTGCAAAATCCCACAGACTGGGGGGACTTAGGACATGTCTATCCCTGAGGCTTCTGTAGGCTAGGAATCCGAGAGCACGGTGCCAACAGCATCGGTACCCGGTGAGGACTCTCTTCCGGGTCTCCAGACCTTGCCTTCTCACTGGGTTCTCAGGTGGTAGAGAGTGAGTTCTGGTCTCTCTCTTCTTTTTTTTATTTATTTTTATATTTTTTAATTCATTTTTTAAAAATTATGCTTTTTAATTGAAGAATAATTTCTTCATAGAATTTTGTCGTTTTCTGTCAAACCTCAACATGAATCAGCCATAGGTGTACATATGTCCCCTCCCTCTTGAACCCCCCTCCCACCTCCCTCCCCATCCCACCCCTCTAGGTTGATTCAGAGCCCCTGTTTGAGTTCCCTGAGTCATACAGCAAATTCCCATTGGCTGTCTATTTTACATACGT
>SJYG01000388.1:1344819-1373652 GCA_006410535.1 Litocranius walleri | reverse complement strand
AAAAAAAAAAAAAGCCTCAATGACCCAGATAATCATGATAATATGGTCACTCATCTAGAGCCAGACAGGCTGGAGTGTGAATTAAAGTGGGCCTTAGGAAACATTAGTAGAAACAAAACTAGGGGAAGTGGAATTGCAGCTAACCTATTTCAAATCCTAAAATACATTGCTGTAAGTGTGCTACACTCAGTATATCAGCAAATCTGGAAAACTCAGTAGTGGCCAACAGGACTGGAAAATGATGTCAGTTTTCATTCCAATCCCAAAGAAAGGGAGTGCCAAAGAATGTCCAAACTACCCCATAATTCTGGTCATTTCAAATGCTAGCAAGGTAATTCTCAAAATCCTTCAAGCTAGTCTTTTTGTTTGTTTTAATTTATTTTTTATTGAAGGATAATTGCTTTACAGAATTCTGCTGTTTTCTGTCAAATGTCAACATGAATCAGCCATACGTATACAAATATCTCCTCCCTTTTGAACCTCCCTCCCATCTCCCTCCCCATCCCACCCCTCTAGGTTGATTCAGAGCCCCTGTTTGAGTTCCCTGAGTCATACAGCAAATTCCCATTGGCTGTCTATTTTACATACGGTAATGCAAGTTTCCACGTTACTCTCTCCATACATCTCACCCTCTCCTCCCCTCTCCCATGTCCATAAGTCTGTTCTCTATGTCTGTTTCTCCACTGCTGCCTTGTAAATAATTCTTCAGTACCGGTTTTCTAGATTCTGTATATATGCGTTAGCATACAGTATTTATCTTTCTCTTTCTGACTTACTTTACTCTGTATAATAGGCTCTAGGTTCATCCACCTCATTAGAACTGACTCAAATATGTTCCTTTTTATGGCTGAGTAGTATTCCACTGTGTGTCTGGACCACAGCTTCTTTATCCACTCATCTGCCGGTGGACATCTAGGCTGCTTCCATGTTCTGGCTTGGAGGACAATTGCTTTACAATATTGTGCGGGCTTCTGCCAGACAACAAGGCTCCTTCCCTCTTGAATCTGCCCCCCAACCCCAAACATATGAATCTGGAGACACAGATACAGTCCCGCAGAGCTGTGGCCAGCTCTCTAGGGCGGCTCCGTCTGGCTCCCCCTTCTCTCTTGCTCCTGCTGCCGGTCGCTTACTCGTGTGCTGAGTTTGTCACTGTTGTTGAGTCACTTAGTCATGTCCAACTCTTTGGTGCGCCCAGAAACTAACCCACCAGGCTCCTCTGTGCATGGAACTTCACGGGCAAGAGTACTGACGCGGGCTACTATTTTCTTCAGGCGATCTTTCAGACCCAGGGATTGAACCCACATCTCTTGCACTGGGAGGTGAATTCTTTACCGTCTGAGCCACCAGGGAAGCCCTTGCTTTGAGTTTACTCCTGGGTAAAGTAGTAGCACAAAGGGGAAACCCAGACAGTGAGAAAGAATCCCAGCCAGGAATTTTATATTCCTTACTACATTACTCTAGAAAAAAATCACCATTTTATAGCATGGTAACTAGTAGTATTAGAGAAAGTTATTATGTTACAGTTTTTGTGATAAGCTCATCTGGGGCTAAATGGCAATGTAGAAGCAAAATCTAATGGAAAGCACTCCGGCCTTCTTTTTGTTAGCATTTGTATCACTGAGCAGTAAGGCTCCATTGCCCACTTGTCCCTTCCTCCTACTTACAGGGGAGGTAGGCAGTAGCCGTTGAGCTACTTCCTGAGTGCTGGCCTTGCAAATCCAAACCCATAAAGCAGTGATAAATGGTGCATTTGTAACAGGGCAGGACAATAACTGAATTTAAAACAAAAGAAAACTGACTAAAAAGCTTTTTTTTTCACATTGCACCAAACCTATAATTCATTAGCACACCATTTCTCACTTCCCATAAGAAACCAAAAATACTGATGACGTATATTACATATCAGCATTCAACAAAATCGTTTAAGAACCATACATTTGAATGTGTGCAGAAATTTTCTATCTTTTTTTGCATGAGAAGGGCGCTTTCCTCTTTTGGAGGAGTTATGCTTTAGATGGATTTTGCCAACACTGACTCTGAACTCAACACCTTCTGGGGTGTTTCAGAATTTATGCCCTACTTCACATTTTTCAGCCCCATTATTTCTTTGTAAGCTTTGCCACTGGGAAGTAACCAAAAAAAGAAGGAAAAAAAAAACAAACATTTCTTTTTTCCTTCCCCAAGAATCTTAAAAGTCGAGTAAGAAAAATGAAGTGACCAACAATGACTCCCAAGGGGAATCTGAGAAACAGGGAAGATTCAGGGAGGTTTCTTAATGCAAGAGCTTTTCCTGTCTATATTCACAGCCCACAAGGACATCAGCACCCGTGGTCTGGAGGATACAGGGGTCTGAGCTGTGCTTACACTCCTGTGGAGACAGCTAATGGGATCGGGCACCTGCCCAGAGCCCAGGGGACACACCATGCCATTCCTCCTAGTGCAAGCACCACCAAAGTTTCTTCACACCCCAGCCAACTGGCTTAACTGCCCTGAAATGGGATCCAAGTCAACTCTGGTTGAGTGCCAAGGACACGGCAGAATATATTCCATCACTGTTTCCCTGAGAGACGATCCACAAGAAAAGATGTGCCCGGCAGGGGAAGCGGTCACGGCAAGCGCACTGCAGCGCTGAGCACTCTGCACACACCCTGCACGATCACCGCTCACTCTGCCCTGACTGAGCCAGCTGCCGTCTGTGCGCGCCCCTGCCCAGATTCCCCTGTTGAAAGCCTGACCTCCCACGTGATGGAGTGAGGAGCCGGGGCCTTTGGGAGGTGATCAGGTCATGAAGGTGGAGCCCTCCTGAATGGAATCAGTGCTGTCAGGGAACAGGCCCTTCTTCCACGGGAGGAAGACGAGAAACGTGAGACCCAGGAGAGCCCTCGTCCAGCTGTGCCGGCACCCTGATCTCAGACTCCTGGCCTCCAGAACAGGGAGCAACAAATCTCCGCTGTTTACAAGCTCCCTGGTCTGTGGTGTAGCAGCCGGAACAGACTAAGACAGAGCATATAACAGCAAGGGCAGAAGGAAGAGAGACGTTTGGATCACGGAGCATTTATAATCCAGGGCAGCAAATTGCAAAACAAATCACCCTCCCACTCTTGTAACAATATCAATCCCTTACTGAAGACCATGGAAGCTGAGGAAAAGAGGGAGGGAAGCCAAGAAGGAATGCGTTACAGCTAGGAAGAGAGGTGTCCAGGCAAGCAGGGCACCGCAAATTTACCAGAGTGGCCCAGGGGCCAACGGGTGGATGGGAAACGCAGGACTTAAAATTTACTTATAAGAAAAAAACCATTTCCATACAGTTAACCTTTTGTTTAAGCATGATATATAAGTGAAAAAAAACCACATCCAAGACTCCGCTTCATCGTGAAAAGCTGCTGGTGGAATAGACTGGAGAAGTGTGAGCAGTACAAATCCATCTCCATGTTCAGGGTTTGGAATTAGATTATACACACAGACATGCGATCTTTCCATTTAGCACAAGTGACCTCTTCTCTTTTGCCTTATTCGACCTTAATCCGGAAGTTCTACTGGCCTTTTGTGAAAAGAAAAACCAGCAACAAAAGTCATTTGACAGAAGGTTGGCTATTTTCAGTGCTATTGTTATGACAACTCTGACTTCCAAAAGGATTATTAAGAAAGGGGGGGTGGGGAGGCCCTCTCTGAAATCTACATCAAGTTGTTAAGGCAACAAGAACGAGATTAAATCTAGAAATGTTCGATCTGCCGCCCCCTCCCTCCCCCCTATTAGCCACCCCGCATGTTCTCGATGGCCTTGCCAACTAACTGAAATCATCACTACATCTCTGCCACCCTGTCCCAGCAATCAAGGAGAAGTGTGGATGTGAAGAATGGGATGCTGTATGGATTTATGCGTAGGTTAGATTAGTATGTCTGTGGGCTTGGGTGCAATTCTGCAAACAGTTCATCACATTTCCCCTTTAAATTCTGTTGTCAGATTTAACCAAGGAGGTGGCAATCCTTTATCCAGATGGGGGAAAAAAAAGGACATTGGGGAAAACTCCAGTGGCATTTGTTAGGTTTCAGGAAGCAAAGCCTGGAGGAAGGGCAGCCCGAAAGAAAAGCGCAGTCACAGAAGCACAGAGCCGGGGGGTACAGGATGTATAGCTGTTCACAGAGACGCCCAGGAGGAGGAGGGACACGGCTTGAGAAATACCGAGGACATCTGACATCTTGAAGGGCCACGCTGTGAACGGGGAGTGAGGAGCAGGCGGAGGGGAGCTTTCCTGGGAGGAAAGCAGCATCCGTGAGAAGGGATGGGGCTGGCCAGAGCAGTGACGGTCAACCGTCGTGTCGGCAGTCGAGGAAACGGCCTAACGGAGGAGAGGGTGAAGATTCTGACCGTGAGGATGGCGCTGAGGGCAGAAAGGGGCCCGGTGCCCGCGGCGGAAGGATTCTTCGCAGTCTGGGAACGATGGTGATGGGAGCCGGGCTGGAGAGGAAGGAGGCAGGGGAAGGAAGCGTTGGCTAGAGAAGAAAGCTCAGAGTGAAGAACAGTTTAGGGCTGCAGGCGACGTGTTCTACTTTAAGATGTGTTCAGCAGGCAGTGTGAAGAAGGAAGGCAATGGCACTCCAGTCCAGTACTCTTGCCTGGAAAATCCCATGGACGGAGGAGCCTGGTGGGTTGCAGTCCATGGGGTCGATAAGAGTCGGACACGACCGAGCGACTTCACTTTCACTTTTCACTTTCATGCATTAGAAAAGGAAATGGCAACCCACTCCAGTGTTCCTGCCTGGAGAATCCCAGGGACCGGGGAGCCTGGTGGGCTGCCGTCTATGGGGTTGCACAGAGTCGGACACGACTGAAGCGACTTGGTAGCAGCAGCAGCAGGCAGTGAGAAATTCAGGTTGGTGGGGCGAGGGATGGCTCTCCAAAGAGATGAGGGCCAGAGAATCAAGGGTTATCATGACCCAGGAAGAGATGAGCCCCTGACCACGTGACGATGAGAGGCGAGAGAAGAGAGCCTCAGGTCCGACTCTAGCCTCCCATCCCCTCTCTAACCGGTGCTACTGTTGGTCTGGGGACGGCAGGACCTCACTCTGGTGAGCCCACCAGAAGGGGAACAGCTCACCCAAGACTGAGTGTGTTTCCCAAAGGCCGATGCACTCTGCAGGATCCCAGCAGCCTGCGGGGGGGTTTCCAACAGTTCCCTCCTGGCACATGGGAGCTAAGAGGTGCTGAAAAAGCCTCTAAGCTCGCACACCTGCTGACCCAGTTTCTCTCTGCCTGCCAGAAGCTCTTCCGGCCTCAGGTGACAGGTCTGGAAGCAGCTTAGTAGAATGGATGGTGAGTCACGCGAACACACTTTCACATTAATTCAGTTCTCCTCTGTTGGGCTTCTGCAAAAGGAACTTTTTCTTAAAGTGCTACATTTTATTTCACTAACAGGGACTCTGCTGGGTGGAGGAGGATGGCTGGTACCTGGGAGGACTTTCCCTAGAGGGCAGGGCTGGGCTTACAGGAGACAGACCGAGGAAGGACCCCTGGGTGTGAAGGTCACGTTTTCTCCAGAGCTTTCTGCATTACCGAGGCCACTGGCTTCCACATCTGGGCAGATCACCTTGGGAAGCTCTTTACATAAACAGATTCCTTAGACCAGCCAGCCCAACTCAATGAGAACCTCAGGAAAGAGCACCCAGGGATTTGATTTTCAACAGTCTTACCGGGCATCCTATCCAAAGACCCTTTCTTCAGGAATCACTGCCTTCAAGCATTCCACTCATGCTCTGTAAGAAATACCCAGGCATTTTCAATAGTTGCACAAGAAAGAAATTTGCTTGGCAAGGCCTAAGAGAATGGGGGTGAGAGCTTGCTGATCAGAAAAAAAAGAAAAAGTTCTAAAATCATCCTTTGTTTTCACTGTGATATTTATCCGTAATATCAAACCACACAAAACCTTTGCCTAAGACTGATGTTGTTAGCAGAAGAATTTTGGATCAGAAGCGGCTGAGAAACTTCACAGCCTGAGATGGTGCTATGGCTTGGCTCTGCAAAACTGATCTTAGCAGTTTTACCAGGGTGCTGCCTCTCCAAACCTGAGTCCGTTCCTGGTTGACCTCTGGAGAAACACAAACTCTCAGGCTGTGAGCTGTGCCTGCAGAGGCTGGGGACCCCACATTGATGAAGAAGAACACACAGCATCCAGGTCAGAGCCGTAGATTCCCTCGCAACACTTGAGAGAAGAGGACACCTCCCTCCCACCCATCTCCAAACCCCAGAGATCCAGGATGTTCATGTCCCAGGGAAGAGAAGAGGGTCAACATCTCCGGGAAAACAGCTCAGGAAGCGATTCTCTTCCCTCCAGCAGCGAAACCGAACATCAAAACCCAAAACCAGCCTACTTTCTGGTGCATCCCTCAGTGGCTGTCTCAACTTTTGTAACTCACAGCCCTCTGCTCCTGATAAAACCTTGGGAGACGCAGTGAAGAGTTTGGGCAGTGAGTGGGGAGATCCAGTGTCAGCTCTTCTCCTCTCTGCCAGTTTCCTCTTCTCTAAATGGGAACGGGTGGTCCTGCTCGCTTAGCAGAGAGGGTTTGGAAGATCCGAAGGCTTCAGCAGGTCTGGCAAGGAACAGAGCAAGGGGCTGGCAACCAGGAGCATGTCTGGCCTGTCTTGGGGCTTCACGAGGTCACCACCGCTGCTCTCACTCTGCTCTTTCTCATACCTGTTGGGTTGCCAGGAGAGCTGTGGGCAGCCTTTGACTCTTGGAGACGTGAGAAATTTCACAAGCCCACTCATCAGCAAAAGATCGTAGAGACCGTGTCTCCTTCCCCTGTCTAACTTTGGGTTTTTTAGATTTGAGTTTGTAGCTGTTAGTCACTCAGCCGTGTCTGACTCTTTGCAACCCCATGGAGTGTAGCCCACCAGGCTCCTCTGTCCATGGGATTCTCCAGGCAAAATACTGGAGTGGGCTGCCACTCCCTTCTCCAGAGATCCTTCCTAACTTGCGTCTTCTGCATTGCAGGCAGATTATTTTCCACTGAGCCGTGGGTTCCAACATTTTATCTCGGGGAATACAGCACAGATTCAGTTTTTACCAGGGTGCGACCCCTCTGAATGTGAGTCTTGCCTTAGAGTGTTAGGGACAAAGGAATCAGGATTCCAGGCAAGGTCACCTTTCCCAGGAACCCCTGGGAAGTCTCCTCAGGCCCAGTGCCACCCCTGCTCAGGTCTGCACGATGCCTGCTGGCTGGCCTGGTCTCTGCGGTCCTTGGGCTCCAATCACTGGTCCCCACATTGCAGCCAGCCCTGCCTGAGCCCAGCCAGAGTGTCTTCTCCTGCTACACACAGGAGGTAACAGGGGAAGGTCCTTCAGGCAAGCACCAGCTCTTCCTGTTCACCTTTCTCGATGTCTTTTCCAAGAGACTCCAGCTCTTAGCTTCCAGAAGTGGCTTCTTTTGGATGCGCAGTGCTTTCTGTCTTTTGCCCAGGTTCCAGGAGCCGCCACGTCACTTCGCCTGCCCGAGTGGACCCTGAGGCTCTGCTCATCCTTCTGCACACATCGCCAACTTCCGTGGAATCCCCACACGTGGAAGACCAGCCCCATTGCTTCATTTGCATCTCCATCTTTTTAGAATTTTAAAAATACTTATGGAACTGCCTCTGCGCTACAGACTAGCAATCATTCCTTTTCACATACAGGGCGCTGAGGACAGGGAGACTCCAGTCCGGTGGAGCAAGGCAGTTCTGCCTTTGGCACTTTATTTGCACACTCTACATAAAAAGGGCAGAGAAATCAGAGACCCCACACAACAGTGGTGAGCAAGGTACAGGTTACAGGGTGATGAGAAGCCCTAACCTGTTTGAATGCCAAAACCTAAACTTTCACCCCCTCCCGCAGCATCCTCAGAAGGGAGCATGGTTTGCTCCCTGGGGCCCTTGTCGTGGCTGCTGCATGGAGCAGGTCTTGAATTACAGAGTGTCTGTTCTTCCATCTTCTTGCCTCACTGCTAGGATCTGTGGTCACCAGACCCTGGGCAGATCCTGCCACCAGAACGAACCCTTGCAGGCCCTGTCCCCAGCCATCGAGAAACCGCCCCAGCGTCACTCTTCCCCAGGGCTGGGAGGAAGCGGACAGGTGCTCTCTCTCTCTTTACTCCATGCCAAGCTGACTTGGGCTCACAGTCTTAAGGCTGTGTTAATACACACAGCATTTTCCCCCAAAACCTGCCTCCCTCCCCCCAGCTTCCACATCTTCAGAATTTCAGCTGAGACTTTTCCCTTCTAACATTGAAAGCTAACCACTTCTTGCCCTAGGATAAGTCATATTCCTCTTAGGAAAAGCTCCACATTCTAATAGGTTTCATCCTGCTTTCAAAGGTGGACCGGTCTTTCACATCAGAGACAAACATCAGAAGGCCTGAAAGGATGGAGTAGAGTTTGGGTGACAGAGTATTAAAGGATGAGCTGGCTGAACTGAAGAAAATGATGCCCTAAGAATACAGAGATCTGGCTTTCCTTTCCCGGACAATTCAACTGAGAACTAGATGGTACCTGGCTATTTCCTGGAATGATGGACTTGGGAGGTTAGACAAAACCGTCTGGTGTCTCCATGTAAGCTACACGCTGATGGAAAGGCATCTAAAGATCAAGATCTAGCTTTGTCTCTGTTTTCCAAGTTCTGAAACTCACACTCTGACATTCAGTTTGAACATATTAACCTGGGCATCCCAGGTGGCGCTAGTAGAGAAGAATCCTCCTACCAAGGCGAGAGACGCAAGAGATGCGGGTTTGTTGTTTGGGTTGGGAAGATCCCCTTGAGTAGGGATTGTCAACCCACTCTAGTATTCTTGCCTGGAGAATTCCATGGGCAGAGGAGCTTGGTGGGCTACAGTCCATGGGCTGCAAAGAGTCAGACACAACTGAGCACATATTAACCTAAATTCCATTTTCATACTCCAAGAAAAGTTTGTTCTGTGAAACCATGGGAAAGAGGAGAGTTCTAACTGGGCTTTCCAGAAACAGACCCTGAGATGAGAATTCAGGTGCAGCTGAGTCTTTGAGAAAGGTCTCCTGGGGGAGGCTGGTAGGGGCTTGGGGATAGAACCAGGACAGGGAAGAGGGCAATTAAGGCAAATGCAGGCAGAGTCCTGCAGAGAGCTGGGAGCAGGGATCAGTCTACAAGACGAGGGAGCTGGCGCTTTTATTCTTCTGAACCCAACTGCCCCTCAATGAGGCCACAAATCTCCCCAGACTTCCTGCTTCCAGACTGTGCAGGCCGGGAAGCACCTTGTAAGCAACAAACACACCAGAAAGAGTAGGGGTGATCTGAGCAAAGCCTTGACATCATTTGCCACAAGGAGCAGACACTCTAGTTAGAGACTTGGCTCCTGACACCCAAAATTAGGCTACTTAACTGCTCTGCACCCGATTCCTTACCCATAAAATAGGCAATGTTACCATACCTGCTTTATTGGGTTATTGTAAGGATGAAACAATGTAGGAAGAACACAAACTAAGGATTGAGAAAGATCCGCTATTGCAATTATGTAGAGGCAAGCATAACAGCAATTCCAACTGGGCAAGTGGCTCTGGTTCGGTTTTGCAAAAAAAAAAAAAAGAAAAAGAAAGAAACAAAACCAAAAATATGTGTATCCAAAAGTCTCAGAGATCTCTGCCATCTCTCAGCAATTTGGCGATGGAATCTGACCCACCTGGTAATTATAGGTCTCCATTAGGTGAAATGAACGTGGACCACCTCTATGAGGAGTTTTAAAAGCACCTTGAAAAGCAGAAACCCACTTGTTTGTATTGCACACAAAGCATTCCTTTAGCTAAAACTCACCTTCGGGTCTATGTGGTGCTTTCTGCCCTGTTCATCTCTCAAACACAATTATAAGGAGAGCTTTTAGTTCCGTAGGTTTGGCGCATCAACGTACTATTAAGCCCACGATGAGCTAAGTTAGGAGCCGCGAGGGAGCTGTTTTTGACATCCGAGTAACATAAAATGTGATTTTTCTCTGGAGAAGAATTTTGAGAATTAGAGAGAATTAGTCATATTTCCAATGGGGATTTTAACAGTTGTGAAATTATGAAGAAGACCTGACTCAACAATTCCTGTATTGCAATATGTCACCTAGCTGTCTTGTTACTTAAAATTACATGATTTAGGAGACAGTGACTTTAAAAAGAACCCTACTGAGTCTGGAAAGCAAAGGGAAATATGCAGACAAAGCAAGGGGAAAGTATAAAACTCTGAACACTTATGGAGCTGAGTTTAACAGTTCTGGGCTCATTTAAGACATTTCTTTCTTAAATGGCACATTGAATAGGCATGTTTATCCTCTCAGTGAGTTATATGTTCAAAATGCACTCATTAAACAGTGTTGTGTTTTTTTAAACCTACAATACTGACTCTGAACTGAATTTAACATGTTGCTAAATATTCAAATGGTCCACCCCTTTGACACTCTTTAAAGAGTTAAAGAAAATGAATAGACTCTTACTGGACAAAGACGAGTAAGCCAGTTTATGACCACCCTTGTGCTATCTTTTTCTAGCTTCTTCACTTTTCTACTCCTCATTAACTCCCTTAAATGAGCTACAGCTAATGATCAGGTCCTGTCCTTTATACATGAAAATTAGGCCATTAGTGAGCTTGTGGCTCTTGAGGTATTTTCCAGGAGTGGTGAAGAATTTGAACTTTTTCAAGCACACTCTCTAAGTTTCCCTGATCCTCAGAAAGCACATTTGCAAGATGGTTGGCCAGGGTTGGTGGGGAGTGAAGAGATTCTGGAAGAGATGATTCTAATGAGCTTTGGTGTCGTTAACACGGCGAGATAATTCAGTAACCTCGCCAAGCACAGGCAGCACTGAGCAAGTCTGAAGAGATTTAACTAGCTCCACTAAATGATAAGCACAAAACTAGCTGTGGTATTAAGCTTTGAAGAACTAAACAAGCCGCTGAGTAGGATGAGCACTTCACTCATAATCAGAGACGGTAAAGACAGTGAGTGTTCATGCTAAGGAATTATTGCCACCTACCGCTAATGACACCACCCTTATGGCAGAAAGTGAAGAGGAACTAAAAGGCCTCTTGATGAAAGTGAAAGAGGAGAGTGAAAAAGTTGAATTAAAGCTCAACATTCAGGAAACGAAGATCATGGCATCCGGTCCCATCACTTCATGGGAAATAGATGGG
This sequence comes from Litocranius walleri, assembly GCA_006410535.1. Classification (NCBI taxonomy): domain Eukaryota; kingdom Metazoa; phylum Chordata; class Mammalia; order Artiodactyla; family Bovidae; genus Litocranius; species Litocranius walleri. The sequence goes on along the minus strand of SJYG01000388.1, from coordinate 1,362,484 downwards.
GAAACAGTGGAAACAGTGTCAGACTTTATTTTGGGGGGCTCCAAAATCACTGCAGATGGTGACTGCAGCCATGAAATTAAAAGACGCTTACTCCTTGGAAGGAAAGTTATGCCCAACCTAGATAGCATATTGAAAAGCAGAGACATTACTTTGCCAACTAAGGTCCATCTAGTCAAGGCTATGGTTTTTCCTGTGGTCATGTATGGATGTGAGAGTTGGATTGTGAAGAAGGCTGAGCACCGAAGAACTGATGCTTTTGAACTGTGTTGTTGGAGAAGACTCTTGAGAGTCCCTTGGACTGCAAGGAGATCCAACCAGTCCATTCTGAAGGAGATCAGCTCTGGGATTTCTTTGGAAGGACTGATGCTGAAGCTGAAACTCCAGTACTTTGGCCACCTCATGCGAAGAGTTGACTCAGTGGAAAAGCCTGATGCTGGGAGGGACTGGGTGCAGGAGGAGAAAGGGACGACAGAGGATGAGATGGCTGGATGGCATCACCAACTCGATGGACGTGAGTTTGAGTGAACTCTGGGAGTTGGTGATGGGCAGGGAGGCAATTCATGGAGTCGCAAAGAGTCAGACACGACTGAGTGACTGAACTGAACTGAACCACTAATGAACAATTCCAAAATATACCCATGCCTTCTTGGGTGTTTTGCTTCTATCAAGGTAATCCAAGTCAAGTCCATTGAGAGATCTCAGGCTTATTCCAGACAAGTAGGAAAGACTATCCAATTCAACCCAAAGAAACTTGCTCCAATATGTTGATTTCAGATACTGTTCATTCTTCACACGTTTTCAACAGACTTGTTTGCTGTTGCTGTTGTTTTCTTCAAAGAGTTTGTTTCAACAAAACAATTCTTCCCAAATCAATCTATAAATTAAATTTATAAATCAAGTTCAGTTCCAATCAAAATTCCAATAGGATTTTGGATGACCTTGACAAATTCATCTGAAAAGTTATCTGGCAGAACAAAGCAGGGGAACTTGCCCAGCCAGATATTGTTTTACCTCAAAATGAAGTAGTTTGAAAGAAAAAGGGTAATATTGGTATCAGAAAAGACAGATCAATGAAACAGAATAATTGATGCTTTTGAACTGTGTTGTTGGAGAAGACTCTTGAGAGTCCCTTGGACTGCAAGGAGATCCAACCAGTCCATTCTGAAGGAGATCAGCTCTGGGATTTCTTTGGAAGGACTGATGCTGAAGCTGAAACTCCAGTACTTTGGCCACCTCATGCGAAGAGTTGACTCAGTGGAAAAGCCTGATGCTGGGAGGGACTGGGTGCAGGAGGAGAAAGGGACGACAGAGGATGAGATGGCTGGATGGCATCACCAACTCGATGGACGTGAGTTTGAGTGAACTCTGGGAGTTGGTGATGGGCAGGGAGGCAATTCATGGAGTCGCAAAGAGTCAGACACGACTGAGTGACTGAACTGAACTGAACCACTAATGAACAATTCCAAAATATACCCATGCCTTCTTGGGTGTTTTGCTTCTATCAAGGTAATCCAAGTCAAGTCCATTGAGAGATCTCAGGCTTATTCCAGACAAGTAGGAAAGACTATCCAATTCAACCCAAAGAAACTTGCTCCAATATGTTGATTTCAGATACTGTTCATTCTTCACACGTTTTCAACAGACTTGTTTGCTGTTGCTGTTGTTTTCTTCAAAGAGTTTGTTTCAACAAAACAATTCTTCCCAAATCAATCTATAAATTAAATTTATAAATCAAGTTCAGTTCCAATCAAAATTCCAATAGGATTTTGGATGACCTTGACAAATTCATCTGAAAAGTTATCTGGCAGAACAAAGCAGGGGAACTTGCCCAGCCAGATATTGTTTTACCTCAAAATGAAGTAGTTTGAAAGAAAAAGGGTAATATTGGTATCAGAAAAGACAGATCAATGAAACAGAATAAAGATCTCAGAAGCAAAGCAAAAGAAGTGTGGGAACTCATTCTCTGATAGAGATAGCCTTATAAATCTGTAGGTAAGAATGGAATTTTCAGTAACTGATGTCAAGAAAACTGGTTCACAGCATGAAGAAATATATCTACCTAATGAAATGTAAAAATACAAACCTAAATTGATTGAAAACCTAGAAAAGCAAAACAGTAAAGCAATATTTTTAAAAATATTGTGACATTAGGATGTGTGGGAGAAGTTCTAACACTCACACTCCAAAGACATAAGGTGAAAAAGATGGCAACGACAAGAAAATTGAAGATTTCTGTTCAATGTGGAATACCACAAAGTATATTTACAGGGGACAGAATGGGAGAAGAGAAAGGCAACATCTAAAATGAATTGGAGTAATATCAGTAGTATAGAAGGAAGTCCTACAAATTAACAAGAAAAATATAGGAAACAATTTTGAAATGCCCGATAGATATAAACAGGTAATTAGAGGAGGAAACTCAAAAACTAATAAGAATATTAAGAAATATTCAAATTCATTCACCAATAATCAGAGACACATACATTAAAATGAATTTATGCCTATTCTGTTGGCAAAAATGTGGCCATCAAGCATTAGTGAGTATGTTGCCATATAAGAAACCCATGCATTACTGGTGTGAGAGAATATTGATTTTAGTGTGTTAGACTGGCAGTGATGGTGGGTTGGCTGCTCGGTTGTGTCCGGCTATTTTCCACCCCATGAACTGTAGCCCGCCAGGCGCCTCTGTCCGTGGCTTTTCCAGGCAGGAGCACTGGAGCGGGCTGCCAGGGGGCCCCTGCTAGACTGTCCTTCCCACGTATTTGCCAACTCTCCACCCCTTCCACAAGCAGGATATACTTTGTCTCCCCTTGGACTTGGCCATGTGACTCAGTTTGGTCTCCCAGTGGCTTCCTGGGCACGTCCCTGCCCTGGCCTTTAAACATGGCCGTGAGATCTGGTTTGGCCAATTGGAAAATTTTCCAGTAACTCACATACCCAAGGGAAGATGCCGACAGTGTCACTGCTCATGCTCAGGTAGGGGGATCCGCTTTCAAGCTCCTTCACGTGGTGACCAGCAGGGTCAGCTCCTTGTGGGATGTTGGGCTGAGGGTCTTAGCTGTTCCCTGGCCGCTGGCCACAGGGGGCCCCCAGCTCCTTCCACTCAGGGCACTCTCCAGGGCAGCTCACGGCATGGCAACTGGATCCCCTCGGAGCAGTGGGACAGAGAGTGACCGCCGATGGCAGCTGCTTTTGCACATCCTATTTGTTAGGGACTAGTCTTCACTAGGTCCAGTCCACAAGGGCGTGAGGCCCAGGAGGTGGGTGGGGAGCATCTTAGAAGTGCCCTTCCGTGCTGTTGTCAACACCATGACCCGAACAGTATGATTAATTCAACCTTGTGTAACAGACTGTACATAACAGAGGTCCAAAACTTGAAAATAAGACAAGTGGCAAGGAGCACCCATGGACCTTTCACCATTATGCATTCGTTGGTCGAGTGGTGGTTAATTGACATTAAATAGGCCACTTTTTTCTCTTTTAAGTATGTAAATATTAGGGCTTCCCGGTGGCGGCGCAGTGGTGAAGAATCTGCCTGCAATGCAGAAGCCGCAGGAGACGTGGGTTTGACCCCTGAGTTGGGAAGGCGCCCTGGAGGAGGAAATGGCAACGGACTCCAGTATTCTTGCCTGGGAAATTCCATGGGCAGAGGAGCCTGGCGGGCTACAGTGCATGGGGCTGCAAAGAGTCGGACATGATTGAAGTGACTTAGCTTGTACATGCAAATATTAAGAAACGGGAAAAATGATGGCTTTTTTTTTTTTTAAGGTGAATAATAACATAGACTCTGTTGAACAAAACAGCTCCAATTCAGATTTAAAGTAAAAAATACTGTGTGCTAAACTTCTCTGATGTAGGTTCGGGTAATTTTAAAATAGGAGGATTTTCAACGTGTCCTCACTTAACAGGTGGGTGATCAGAGGCCCGGATGGCCAGCGACTTAGCTCAGGCCATGGCAGCCACCTCTGCCTTCAGTCAAGAAACTCTATCCAGCAGATTCTCCTGCCAGAGTATAAAAGTGATCATTTCCGTCTCCAAGGAGCTGCTGGTCTGATCCTAAGTGGGCTGCACTTGGCACAGCCTTCCTCCCTTTCCCAGGAAATTCTCACCGAAGAGTTAATTGCATTAAAACGATCTGTATTTAACTTCCGCCTCTGCTAACAAGCAAACTTTCAACAGCAAGCTCCATGTTCTTTCTTGGGCCAGAGCAAGACTCCTTTTATTTTCTTTCAACACTGTTTTCCTAAACCTTTCTCATCTTTTTCAAGCTCCTCACCACAGTGTAAGTCCATGAAAAATTAACACCCCTGTTCGGCGGGGAAGCTTGCTCCTTTTATAAGAATGTTCTGGCGAACCCAACACCAGGAGAGGCACCTCCAAGCAGGCCTGCCTTCGAAAGGCACCGTGTGTTAGGAAGATTCTCCCTAGAGTGAGCAGGTCGCCAAGGCTGAGGCAATGAGATTAGATTTCCTTTTCCTCTACTGTTCTTAATGGAGTTCTTTTCAAACAATAGCATATTTTAAATCTATGAGTTTGCAAAATTAAGGTAAACCACTGTAACAATGGATAAGCCATTATACTTTTTAGAACTCCACAGCCAGTGAGGGAAAGCCGAGGTCTCAACGTCCAGATTCTACCAACAAAATGGCATTTACAGGTGCTAAAAAAAATTAAAAAATGGTTTTATCAGTAAGACATTTTGTTCACAGTAAAAAGTTTAAAACATCAGCATCAACTAGAAAGCATGGAATGGAAGAAGCAGATGCAAGAGCTCACCATGTCATTAAAGTTCTCACCAGAGAGCATGGTCACTGCAGCGCTTAATGAAAATTAAAATTGCATTTCTTAAAAGTTAAAAAAATTTTTTTTTTATTTTAGTTCAAAGTGCCAGGCTGTTTCTATTCCCATTCACAAATAACCATTTGGATTAGGATTTTTTGCCGAGGAACTGATTATATAAAGTCATAAGTGTATCATGTTATGAATAATCCCTATGTACGTGATATGTAAGTAACCCCACTGGACCTCACTTGGTGAGGTTTGGCCCCATGGCTGAATTCAATCACAGTTCTCCCTTATCACGCTCGTCCCTCTTCCCTCCCCAATCACAAAACCACCATGTGACTCAACGGCTTTAAGGTAGAAGAGGGCATGGTCTTAGGAGACACTGGCTGACCACCACAGAAAACCTTGGCAAGAGAATCCGTGTTTCAAATGCCTGCATGTGTTTCTCTTATTCTTCAGCACTTGAGCCCACTGGACTGTCTCCTCTATTTCTGCTTCCCCTCTGAGCTTCAACAGACCCGACAGCTCTTAAAACCTTTGTTTTTGGAATCAAGCCCAATACTCAGTTTAGGAAATAGTCTGTCACTCCACAATCCCTACTTTACACTAGCCCACGTTTGGTATTTTGTGTCTCATTATTCAGTTCCCCAAACAACACTCAAATGAAACAGTCAGTTCTTGGTTCTGACACATGGGCTCTTCCTTTAAAGCATTCACAGAGGTCATAATAACTCCCAGACCTTAGAATGAGTAGGATAAAACACATTGGAATTTGTAAAGCACCTCCACATATAAATATGGAATGTTACCTTCTCTCAAGATTTCAGTGACCCACCACTTTCTTCCTTAAGCTTTGCAGGTAGTGAAATGAATGAGTATAGGACATTAATTTCACAGAGAAACGTCTTGTACATGCAAATATTAAGAAACGGGAAAAATGATGGCTTTTTTTTTTTTTAAGGTGAATAATAACATAGACTCTGTTGAACAAAACAGCTCCAATTCAGATTTAAAGTAAAAAATACTGTGTGCTAAACTTCTCTGATGTAGGTTCGGGTAATTTTAAAATAGGAGGATTTTCAACGTGTCCTCACTTAACAGGTGGGTGATCAGAGGCCCGGATGGCCAGCGACTTAGCTCAGGCCATGGCAGCCACCTCTGCCTTCAGTCAAGAAACTCTATCCAGCAGATTCTCCTGCCAGAGTATAAAAGTGATCATTTCCGTCTCCAAGGAGCTGCTGGTCTGATCCTAAGTGGGCTGCACTTGGCACAGCCTTCCTCCCTTTCCCAGGAAATTCTCACCGAAGAGTTAATTGCATTAAAACGATCTGTATTTAACTTCCGCCTCTGCTAACAAGCAAACTTTCAACAGCAAGCTCCATGTTCTTTCTTGGGCCAGAGCAAGACTCCTTTTATTTTCTTTCAACACTGTTTTCCTAAACCTTTCTCATCTTTTTCAAGCTCCTCACCACAGTGTAAGTCCATGAAAAATTAACACCCCTGTTCGGCGGGGAAGCTTGCTCCTTTTATAAGAATGTTCTGGCGAACCCAACACCAGGAGAGGCACCTCCAAGCAGGCCTGCCTTCGAAAGGCACCGTGTGTTAGGAAGATTCTCCCTAGAGTGAGCAGGTCGCCAAGGCTGAGGCAATGAGATTAGATTTCCTTTTCCTCTACTGTTCTTAATGGAGTTCTTTTCAAACAATAGCATATTTTAAATCTATGAGTTTGCAAAATTAAGGTAAACCACTGTAACAATGGATAAGCCATTATACTTTTTAGAACTCCACAGCCAGTGAGGGAAAGCCGAGGTCTCAACGTCCAGATTCTACCAACAAAATGGCATTTACAGGTGCTAAAAAAAATTAAAAAATGGTTTTATCAGTAAGACATTTTGTTCACAGTAAAAAGTTTAAAACATCAGCATCAACTAGAAAGCATGGAATGGAAGAAGCAGATGCAAGAGCTCACCATGTCATTAAAGTTCTCACCAGAGAGCATGGTCACTGCAGCGCTTAATGAAAATTAAAATTGCATTTCTTAAAAGTTAAAAAAATTTTTTTTTTATTTTAGTTCAAAGTGCCAGGCTGTTTCTATTCCCATTCACAAATAACCATTTGGATTAGGATTTTTTGCCGAGGAACTGATTATATAAAGTCATAAGTGTATCATGTTATGAATAATCCCTATGTACGTGATATGTAAGTAACCCCACTGGACCTCACTTGGTGAGGTTTGGCCCCATGGCTGAATTCAATCACAGTTCTCCCTTATCACGCTCGTCCCTCTTCCCTCCCCAATCACAAAACCACCATGTGACTCAACGGCTTTAAGGTAGAAGAGGGCATGGTCTTAGGAGACACTGGCTGACCACCACAGAAAACCTTGGCAAGAGAATCCGTGTTTCAAATGCCTGCATGTGTTTCTCTTATTCTTCAGCACTTGAGCCCACTGGACTGTCTCCTCTATTTCTGCTTCCCCTCTGAGCTTCAACAGACCCGACAGCTCTTAAAACCTTTGTTTTTGGAATCAAGCCCAATACTCAGTTTAGGAAATAGTCTGTCACTCCACAATCCCTACTTTACACTAGCCCACGTTTGGTATTTTGTGTCTCATTATTCAGTTCCCCAAACAACACTCAAATGAAACAGTCAGTTCTTGGTTCTGACACATGGGCTCTTCCTTTAAAGCATTCACAGAGGTCATAATAACTCCCAGACCTTAGAATGAGTAGGATAAAACACATTGGAATTTGTAAAGCACCTCCACATATAAATATGGAATGTTACCTTCTCTCAAGATTTCAGTGACCCACCACTTTCTTCCTTAAGCTTTGCAGGTAGTGAAATGAATGAGTATAGGACATTAATTTCACAGAGAAACGTGTATGCAGGTCAGGAAGCAACAGTTAGAACTGGACATGGAACAACAAACTGGTTCCAAATAGGAAAAGGAGTACGTCAAGGCTGTATATTGTCACCTTACTTATTTAACTTATATGCAGAGTACATCATGAGAAATGCTGGGCTGGAAGAAACACAAGCTGGGATCAAGACTGCTAGGAGAAATATCAATAACCTCAGATATGAGATGGCACCACCCTTATGGCAGAAAGTGAAGAAGAACTAAAGAGCTTCTTGATGAAAGTGAAAGAGGAGAGTGAAAAAGTTGGCTTAAAGCTCAACATTCAGAAAACGAAGATCATGGCATCTGGTCACATCACTTCATGGGAAATAGATGGGGAAACAGTGGCTGACTTTATTTTTCTGGGCTCCAAAATCACTGCAGATGGTGATTTCAGCCATGAAAGCAAAAGACACTTGCTCTTTGAAAGGAAAATTATAACCTAGATAGCATATTGAAAAGCAGAGACATTACTTTGCCAACAAAGGTCCACCTAGTCAAGACTATGGTTTTTCCAGTGGTCAGGTATGGATGTGAGAGTTGGACTATAAAGAAAGCTGAGCACGGAAAAATTGATGCTTTTGAACTGTGGTGTTGGAGAAGACTCTTGAGAGTCCCTTGAACTGCAAGGACATCCAACCAGTCCATCCTATAAGAGATCAGTCCTGGGTGTTCATTGGAAGGACTGATGCTGAAGCTGAAACTCCAATACTTTGGCCACCTGATGCAAAGAGGTGACTCACTGGAAAAGACTCTGATGCTAGGAAAGATTGAAGACAGGAGGAGAAGGGAACGACAGAGGATGAGATGATCGGATGGCATCATCGACTCAATGAACATGGGTGTGGGTGGACTCCGGGAGTTGGCGATGGTCAGGGAGGCCTGGTGTGCTGTGGTTCATGGGGTCACAAAGAGTCAGACACAACTGAGCGACTGAACTGAGCTGAATATGCATTTTGAAAAGCCTGTTTGAGAAGCCCAAAGAACAAGAAGAGAAACTCCAGAAAGTCCTCTCCCCCTGTCCAAGGTGGTGTGTTGGCTGAATCAGATCTCTCAGAATCAGATCGGCCTGTCTCTGTTCATCTCATGCCTGCCTCTGCTGCTGCTGCTGCTGCTGAGTCGCTTGTCGTGTCTGACTGTGTGACCCCATAGACAGCACCCCACTGGCTCCTCTGTCCCTGGGAGTCTCCAGGCAAGAATACTGGAGTGGGTTGCCATTTCCTTCTCCAATGCATGCCTCAGTCATTCGACAAAGAATGCGTTGACTATCTACTTTACAAGATGATGCAAAATGTAAGCAGGATGCTAACATAGCCAATACAACCCAGTGCTACCCTAGAAGACGCATAGAATCCAGAGCCTTAAAGGTAACAGTTACACCATGCGATCTTAAAGCAGCAGAAAACGAGAGAAAAAGTCATTCAAAATAAAACTTTCAAAAATAATCCATCAGCCAAAAACTACTCTGGTCGAGATTCATTCTAAGTCACAACAAGACTCAATAGAAACTGAAAAGGAACCGCACAGTAATGGATTCGTGAAAGAAAAGCGCATTATAATTGAACCATCTGCTTCCCTGGCACACGCAGCAGCCGGTCTGACCACACGTGGAAGACTGTGCTTGATTCTGGCGCCATCTTTTAAGAGGAACAAGGACAAACTGGAATACATTCCGAATAGGACAAACTATTCTGGAAACTATTTCGTATGATAAATGGTTGAAAGAACTGGTGATCTATATCAACCGGTGAGGGAATAAGACAGCCACCTGAAGTAACAGGGGCGACTGGCAAGCGGGACTAGAGTCATACAAGAGTTGGCTAGACCGTGAATCAAGGAGAGAGCCCTAGCCAAGTAAATGCAAATGAAAACAACAGTGAAAGACTCTTCTCGCATCCCTGTGCCTCGGCAAATTGGGAGATATACACACATGTATCTATTTTTCAGTGGAAAGGCCTAGTGTTTTGCTGGTAGCAGAGGTGAGAAAAGCTTTTCTCATTGTTTGGAAATAAGAATCAAAAGCTTTGAAACTGCACATACTTTTTGAACCAAATGTCTAAGAATTTACCTTGAGGAAATAACCAGAAATGTCTTCAAAGACTTTTGTAAATGAATGTTCATCAGGACATTAATTATGCTCACAGAGAAACGGAAGCAATGTCTTGTTGCTGTTGTTCAGTTGCTCAGTCGAGTCTCTTTTCTATCCCATGGACTGCAGCAATACCTAGATGCCCAGGAAAAACCTTGGAGTTATCTGCACTAATAATTGGGCTTCCCAGATGGTGCTAGTGGTAAAGAACTCGCCTGCCAACGCAGGAGACAGAAGAACCAAGGGTTCAGCCCCCCGGGTTGGGAGGATCCCCTGAGGAGGGCATGGCAACCCACTCCAGTATTCTTGCCTGGAGAATCCCATGGACAGAGGAGCCTGGTAGGCAACAGTTCATGGGGTCGCAAAGAGTCGGACACGATAGAAGTGACTCAGCAGGCATGCACACACACTAATAATTACAGTATTTACAATGAGCAGGACTCTGCTAAATATTTTTCTCAAAACATGTGTAACCCCCTCCATAGCCCTATGAGGGGGATGTTATTATCCATATTTTATAAATGAAGAACTGCAAGTGAAAAGATGTTGCATTACTTAAGGTCTGACAGACAACACGTGATAGAACGAAAATTCCAAAACTATCAGCCTAGCCCCACCTCTGCACTCGTAACCACCACACTGAGTGCCTGCGGGCATGCTCAGTCACTCAGTCACGTCCAGCTCTTTGCAACCCTACGGACTGCAGCCCACCAGGCTCCTCTGTCCATGGAATTCTCCAGGCGGGAATACTGGAGTGGGTTGCCATGCCCTTACCCAGGGGGTCTTCCTGATAAAATAGATAACTATTAAGGACTTAACTGGGTTCCTTGATGGTTCAGACGGTAAAGAATCTGCCTGCAGTGCAGAGACCTGGGTTTGATCAAGAGACTCTTGGCCAACCAACCAAGAGACTAAAGATTTGCCTGCATCAAATGGAGAGATTGAAAACAAGGAGAGCCCAGCCTCTGACGGAGCAGGAAAGAAGTTGTGTGTGATTAATATCACACACCCAAGTCTATCAGCGGTCCCCGTCTATACTCTCATACAATCCAGAGGAATATTTCTATCAATTACTTTGTAAATGCAAGTTCTTTAGTAACTCTAGTAGTATTTTTAAGAAGGTGGGAATCCTACTTCGTCCATTTTTAAAGTGCAGGTGCTTTTTTTTATTGGAGCATAGTTGATGGACACTGTTGTGTTAATTTCAGGAGCACAGGAAAGTGAATAACCCACTCTTTTTTAGAGTCTTTTCCTATATAGGCCTAAACCAGAGTACTGAGTAGAGTTCCTTGTTCTACACAGTAGTTCTTTATTATCTTTTTGATATACAGTGTGTGTCTTTGTCAATCCCAGTTTATCCCCTTTTTCCACCTAACTGGGCTTCCCTGCTGGCTCAGTTGGTAGGGAGTCTGCCTGCAGTGGAGGAGACCCAGGTTTGATCCCTGGGTCGGGAAGATCCCCTGGAGAAGGAAATAGCAACCCACTCCAGTATCCTTGCCTGGAGCACCCCCTGGACAGAAGAACCTGGTGGGCTGCAGTCCATGGGGTCGCAGAGTCAGGCACCAGTGAGCGACTGGCACTGAACACAAGGACCTGCTGTGTAGCAGAGGAAACTCTGCTCCGAGCTCCGTAATGACCTATATGGGAAGAGACTCTAAAACAGAGTGGCTCTTTGGGTGTGTGTAACAGATTCACTTTGATGTACCGCAGAAACTGCCACAACACTGCAAATCAACTACGCGCCCATGAAAACAATTTTTAAGTCACGGATGTCAAGGAGCGGACCACCGTGTTCCACAGTGAAAGGAGAAAGGGCTGTGATGAGTTCCCTGGCACGCGTTAGGAATCCATCTCAGCCCCCTTCGGGAGAACTTTGAAGACTTCCCCTGCCCGGCTCCATTCTCTGGCCCCTCCTCACCCTGATGCCCACCCCCTACCTCCTGCAGACAGAGCGCTGCGTGCTCACCCTCATCACGTTTCACTCTCCTCTTTCAACTTCCACTGTTCCGCAGAATCAGGGGTAGAAGTTACTAGCAGAAGTATTTTTGTTTTTACACTCCTTACAAAAAAAAAAATGTTCAGACAAATTCAAAAGTCAGTTATTTTTTCCTTTTCATTTTGGAACAATTAGGGGAAAATTGGATGGCAGATATAATTACTAAGAGGAAATTCAAAAACAACTCAGGCCACTCTGGAGCACCTTTCAAACAAGGTCAGCCTTTTCACTTCTTTCCCTCTTGATGCTAAAGAGGTCTTTGTTTGCTGGAGAGAAAAACAAAGAAACACTTTGGATAACAAAAACCACAAGTGCTGTTGCTGCTTCCTCTGTATTGGAAACATTTGACTCACTTGTAAATACAAGCACACATTTTAAACTCAGGCTATTTTTCTCCACAAACTCCATTAAGACCTATACAGAAACACAAATGACCACATGAAAGATTTTATAAATCTCTTTATTAACACCAATCAGAAATTTTAAAAATATATCTGTGGAATTGCTTCAAATACTGCAAAAATGTTTTTTTCATCGCAAAATAAATATTATGTGAAGTACTCTTCTGTTCACTGAGTAATCCTCCAAAAATCAGCAAGTTTGATGAATAGAGAGGCTGTGAGAGCTGGCAAGAACCTGGGGTCACCCTGATCTTTTCATTCCTTTGGCTTGAATAATATCATGATTTGTAGACGGTGATGTTCTGCCAAAGATTTATGTGACTTCCCAGGGGAGCCCTGTCTTCCCATGGTTACCCTTGGCCGTAAGCCCCTCATTCCTACTGAATTAGTTGTAAATGTGAATCGTATCACAGTGTCCTACATCCTCTTTCTGTTCTGCCTGAAATTATTCCAGATATAGAAATGGTGCCTTCCTTCATTTTCACAAAAAAAGCCGAAATTCACCAAGCAAGCAATAAAGTGAAAGCCTGGCTCACAACAGTATTCAACCCGGCAGACTTTACCCAAAGTTAGGGAAGCTCAAAGAAATTTACATCACAGCAAGGCAAACAACAGAAACCAAACCGAGTATAAGCTTGTTCCCAAACCACTTGCTTATGGAAAGTTCACCAGTCACACCAACACAAGCAAAGCTCCGCCCTCAGCATCCTTCCAGCTTCCCTGCCTCGTCCACCCCTCCTCCCAGCCCTTCTCTCACAGCATCGGCACCAAGAATGGTTTATCTCTAGCACAGCACACTGAGCTTTCTCTCCTTTCCTCCGGCTAACCCCATGTGAGTTATGATGTTATTGTTTAAACCAAAGGCATTTGCCCCTAACAGGAGTGTTATTGCTACTAATACATGTTTTATGCAACTTTCATTGTAATACTTTGGCCACCTGATGTGAAGAACTGACTCACTGGAAAAGACCCCAATGCTAGGAAAGATTGAAGGCGGGAGGAGAAAGGGGTGACAGAGGATGAGACGGTTGGATGGCATCACCGACTCAATGGACATGAGTTTGAGCAAGCTCTGGGAGTAGTGATGGACAGGGAGGCCTGGTATGCTGCAGTCCATGGGGTTGCAAAGAGTCAGACACAACTGAGTGACTGAACTGAACTTCATTGTAGTCACAGAATCTTAGGAATCAGTTGGGCCAAGACCCTTGTCTTAAAAGGTGAGAAATACCTAAAAAATAGACTAAATAAATGACTTTACCCCAAGGTCTTATATCTTAGTAGTAGCAGAGTTAACAGGAAAACCCTACTCTTCTGAATTCTGTCTGACGTTTGTCATTACTAAATACAAATACAAAACCTTCCAATACTGGCTGATAGCAACCAGTAGGGAAAGCCTAAAATCCTGTTTGTTTTATACATTATAAGAAAGTAGGATGACTAATGCAAAACCAGTCCAAGAGACTTTTCATCATCAAATATTTCTGAGCCCACATTTGTGCTAAACATCAGTGCAGGCATGATGGAGCCAAGACTGAGTAAAATGTCTTTGTCTGGCATCTAGATAGGTGAATCCCTGGTGGCTCAGACAGTAGAGAATCTGTCTGCAATGCCTGAGACCCAGATTCGATCCCTGGGGCACCTAGGTGGCCTCTGTCATGACCCCTGGCTATAAATGCCATCTGTAAGCTGAGGACAGTCTGAATTTAGGTCTCTGCAGTCCTGACCTCAGCAGCAAGCTCCGTGTTTGTACACCTAAATGCCTTCTTTACCCTGCTGTCTGGTTGACTAATCGGCAAAACAGAACTCTCAAATTGTTTCTCAGCCACTCCTTAAATAGTTCTTTCCTTGGGTTCTCTGTCTCAGTAAATAGCACCACAGCTGCCCAGTTGCTCAGGCCCAAAACCCTCAGAATTCTCTTCTATTTGGCTCATTCGATTATAATCTACGCCTACTCGCTCCACTTTTCTCCCTAAGTATGTCTGAATCTCTTCCCTTCTGTCTCCACCACAGTCACCCCATCCAAGATCTCCTGACAAACACTGCTCTAATAATCTTCTCACCAGCTCCCTTCCTCCACGCCTGCCCTCTATGGTCCATTTCCCACAAAGCAGCCAAAGGGATTTTTTACATATAAATCACATTGTAATGATCTCCTACTCAAAACCCTTCAGTATCTTCCCACAAGGCTCAGCAGGGCCACCGACTTTCCTTCTAGAGGCTACAATACTCTCTCTGCTTGATTGGCCCCTGCCTGTCTCTTTGTGATTAAAGATATCAATGTCTTCCTTTATGGTTTTTATTTTATTTTATGTATTTCTTTACAGCCTTGATTAATAAGTTCTTCTTATTGCAAGAACATATGGACATGCTCTTCAATTTTTTTCTAATCCAAATGCAATTGATTTTGGCATATGGTGTGATGAAAGTATTCAACTTCATCTTTTCCGCAGAGATGAAAATCACCTCGATCCCATTAACTGGCATTGACCCTCACTGGAAATTGCACTTTTGTGAATGGGTTCATTTCTGGGTCTCAGTTCTGTTTCACTGGTCTGCTCGTCTGTTGATCTGAACAAACACTGCATTATATTAATGATTATGACTTTACAGTAACCTTGGAGTCTGATTTTCTTCTGCAGGGATGTCTTGGTTATTGTTGGATCTTTGCTTTTTCACATACATTTCAGAATTAGTATTGATTATAAATCAGCATTGATTCAAACCATAGTACTGCATTGAATTTATGAATTATATTGGTTGTAAGCTAGTATCTTTACAAATTGGGTCTTCCTGTTCATAAACATGGTATACCTCTCTATTTGCTTCTCCTAGTTAATAACTCTCCATATAGTTTTATAATTTCTCCCATAATCTTTTGACAGATTTATCACTAGAGCTGATTCACTGGAAAAGACCTTGATGTTGTGAAAGACTGAGGACAAGAGGAGAAGGGAGTGACAGAGGGTGAGATTATTGGATGGCATCACTGACTCGATGGACATGAGTTTGAGCAAGCTCTGGGAGTTGGTGAAGGACAGGGAAGCCTGGCATGCTGCAGTCCATGGGGTTGCAAAGAGTTGGACAAGACTTAGCTACTGAACAAAAACAACAAAATTATTGCCTGACAAGATTTTATAGCTATTAAAAGTATTATCATTTTAACGTGTCTTCAAGGTGTTTACTGCTGGCTTCTTTATACTGATTTTAAATCTACCCAGTTTTTGGCATATTTTCAGATCTCATCATTTGTCCATAGTTGCGTCTTTTGGAATTACCCTGTAAGAAATTATACTATGTGAAAATAACGCGTGTGCCATTTCTTTCCTCCCTTTCGGTTCTTCCTGTTTTCTCTTTTCTTTCTCCTTTCATCCATCTCTCCTGTCTTTCTGTCTCCACCCCTCCCTATTCCCCACTCCCTACTCCTTTTCCTGAACCAGCCAGGATCTCCAGAATGAGGTTAAAGACCAGAAGCGTTTACAATAAGCAGTATTGTGTGAAACATGATGCTGAAGGAAACTTCTAATATTTCACCATTCCATATTGCATTTGTGGAAGATTTGTGGGAGATCCACTGTATCAGAATAACGGTTTCTGGTTTCCTAATAATTTGGTTTCCCATACGGCTCAGTGGTAGAGAATCTGCCTGCCAATGCTGGAGACACAGGAGACGCGGGTTCGATCCCTGGGTCAGGAAGATCCCCTGGAGGAGGAAATGACAACCCACTCCAGTATTCTTGCCTGGAGAACCCCAGGGACAGAGGAGCCTGGCAGGCTACAGTCCATAGGGTCGCAAAGTTGGACACGCAGTACTGTTAATTATGAAGAGATCTTGGGGGAACCTGCTGGGAATCTGCATCTGTGGAGACAGTCTCAATGTTTTCCTCAGAAATGAGGAAACGCCTTGAGAGAAACTGCATTCGGACTCAGCTTCCACTGCCTTTTGTTCTGCTTTCCCTGTGTTAACAGCCCTTCCAGTTCTAGCAGCTTTGCGCTCTGGACACCAGCCGTCCTGCCCGTGGCGTGCCTGGAGCGGCCACTTTCTGTCGGCGTCCACTCCCCGTGGCGACAGGGCTGATCCGCGGATGCTCCAGGGGGAGGACAGCCACTGGGGAGGAAGGACTCGGCAGTGCGTTTCTCTCCTAAGCGCTTGGCCCTTCGAATCCTGGCAACCTGGAATCTCCAAGGCTCTCAGACTCCTCTACATCGTATTTTATCAGCTTCACAGTTCCTCCCCACACAAGGTTATCCTGATATAAAATACTTCTCTGCCAAAAATGGAAATCCCCTTCAAGGATGCCCCGCCCCAGAAATGTACCAGGTGGCATATTTTCTTACTTAATGGAAATGTCTTTCTGTTGGCTTTAAACGTGAAAGATAATTTGACATAGACCAAAATTTTTGGTTCACAAACACCTTCTCCTAAAAATTCTGTAGATGTTGCTCCATAACCTTTTTGCATTTAATGTGTCAGAGGAAAATGCTTAGGTGAGTCTGATTTTTGTTCCTTTGTAACAAGTATTAATTAAATTAATGTTTCTGGCAAGACACCAAAAAGAATGGTATCAGTTACAAGGCAATGGCTGCATAGATTTTCCGAGTGGGTAGATAATAAGGAATTTCACAACTGGAGCCCTCCCACAGACAGGATGGGACGTTGGGATAAACTGGAAGGAGGACATTTGTGTGTCTGTGTGTGTGGGGGGTGCCTTTGGAGTGTATGAGTTCCACACTTTGTCACCTCAAGTGTGAGTCATTGAGGGAGCTCAATGGAACCTCAAAACCACCGAGATGCCACCTATTTTGAGATTAGGCAACACTTTCCACATCGCCTTCCATAAATGTTTGTATATTGACTGTGTCTAAAAATTCATTCATATGGTTTCAACTAAATGAAGCATGCACACTAAAAATATTTTAAGAAATCATAGCAAAAGGATTATAATGTGCTTGGAGTCTGGGGGATTTCTATTTTTGTCTTCATTTACTTCTTTATTTTCCAAAACATGTACATACAAGTTTTTATAATTAGAAATCGTGTTTTTAAATGTCTAAATACAAAAACATTCTACCATACACCATGTATGCTATGTCTGTATACATCTTTAGTATACAATTATGTAAAAAATATTCATATGGCCAAAAAACCAACCCCGGACAGAATTTCTCCCCTCAAAAACCGCGATGTTCTCCGGATAGTGATCTCTCCGTATATATCTGTATTTTTATGTAATGGGGGTCAGGGGAGGGCATCAGGAAAACACGGGTTCCATGCCTCCGGTGGGTCTACCTGTGCGTCAGGTGGTCTGAGGAGCACCTGCCGCGTTCTCCCCCGCCCCTTCCAGGTGAGACCCCTTCATCCCGCCCCTTGCCTCCCCCTCCTTCCGTCCCCGCCCACCCCACCCCTCTCCCCTGGACCCCCAAGCCGCACTTAGCTGGCCTTTGCTGGCATCCTCGCACACTGTCGCCCACCTGTCGGGCCCCTGCCTTGCGGT
>SJYG01000388.1:1312885-1337769 GCA_006410535.1 Litocranius walleri | reverse complement strand
CCCCCCCCCCCCCCCCCCCCCCCCCCAGGCTCCTAGGATGACTTTCTTTAAGATGGTCGCAGGAGGAGGAGGAGGAGGAGGCAGGTGGTCACGCGACGAATCTTGGGTCTGTGTAACATTAACCCACCAGGCAGGGAACTGGGCCCAGAAAGGAGCATCCTTTGTGTTCTAGCTGACAGCCCACCAAGGAAACAGAATAAGAGGGGTTAGACTGTTTAGAGTGAGTCAAACATTTCAATCAATCCATCAATAACATTAATTCAAAGCCTGCTGAGTTCAGTGTGTTTAGCCAAGCACAACATCAGACTGAAATGAATGAGATACGTTTGTTTCCCCCAACAGAGCAAAGAGCTGCTGTGAGAAAGGAATGTTCAGTGTTTCTGTAAAACAGCATCTCAACAAATACCCAATACCCAACAATCTACTTCAAATTTCCACACCCTTGTATTTTTAGCTAATTTGTTTCTTGATGCTTCATCTCAACTACATTGTAACAGTCTGATTGCAGAACCCATAGCTCACCTGTCTGTTTGGGGGTTTTTTTTTTTTTTTTTTGACTTCTGCAGGATCCATGGTTGAACCTGTTTCTACTGAGCGCTTCCCTGTGGAGGGCAGTTTCATCGTTGTGGGAGATCATGGCAGGTAAGGGAAGGAGTGGAAATCTTGTTTAAAAATTTTTAATGTGATTCCAGGAGTTGGGGTGCGGGTAAAATGGGGAAAGGGCATTGAAAGGCACGAACTCGGGTTATGAAGTAAACAAGTCATGGGGATGTGAAGCATTGCACGGTGACTAGGAAAAAAAAATCCAGACTTTTGCATTAAAGTTCATGGGCTATTTGGTCTCCACTTCAAATTTATAGTACACTAATTATGATTCATTCAGCGTCATAACAGCAGACTGTGGCCCACACACACAGCACCAGACACAGCCAGCTATGCCCCAAGCTGTTAGAAAAACACCAGCTCTGAGGGAGGGTCCCTTGATGTGAGCACTCCTGACTATTCCTGAGGAAACACTGAGTGACTCATCCGCTCCCCTCCAACACCTCCAGCTCGCCATCCTCTGCTGGGTCCATCTGGCTTCCCAGGGCCAAAATAGCATCCTGAGATGACTGTCCCAGTGCGTACCAGAATGAATAGACAGGATGGCGAAGCCTCTCCAGAGGCCCTCGGATGATTTTCTGGAACAGAAAGCGTCAGCAGTTCTTTTCTGCACCGGCATCCTTTGCTTGACCCTGAGTGCCAAAGGTCCTCCACTCACGCCATCTGCTCTGCTGAGTCCTTCCGAGTGCATTGTTTTCTGGTAACAGTAAACTCTGCCATATGTCCAACAGATGTGGCATTGCTCAGGGACTTCAGCCTGCCTCCCCGAGCACCCCTCTCCAAGGCTGAGTGGATTACCACCATGCAGCATGGTGAAGAGACACCCCCACGAAGAGCATAGCTGCGTGCCTTCTCAATGCCACGCTGCTCCCCCGACTGAGGATGCTTATACCCTCGAGCCCCAGGGTCTGTAAGTGCCCAGCCTGCACAGACCAGGTGCCAAAGAACAGAACAGGCTCCAGCCGCATGATGTCTGTGCAGAGGGAAGCCCAGGAAATCTGCCTGTTGACTCAGGCATGCTCTGCACTCAGTCGTGTCTGACTCTCTGCGCCCCCATGGACTGCAGCCCTCCAGGCTCCTCTGTCCATGGGATTCTCCAGGCAAGCATATGGGAGCGGGTTGCCATTTCTTTCCCCAGGGGATCTTCCTGACCCAGAAATCAAACCCACGTCTCCTGTGTCTCCTGCATTGGCAGGCAGACTCCTTACCACTGTGCCACTTGGGAAGACTCTTGACTTCAGTAATTTCAGTTCAGTTCAGTTGCTCAGTCGTGTCCGACTCTTTGTGACCCCACGGACTGCAGCACGCCAGGCCTCCCTGTCTATCACCAACTCCAGGAGTTCACTCAAACTCATGTCCATTGAGTCGGTGATGCCATCCAACAATCTCATCCTCTGTCGTCCCCTTCTCTCCCACCTTCAGTCTTTCCCAGCATCAGGATCTTTTCCAGTGAGTCAGCTCTTCATATGAGGTGGCCCAAGTATTAGAGTTTCAGCTTCAACATCAGTCCTTCCAATGAATATTCAGGACTGATTTCCTTTAGGATGGACTAGTTGGATCTCCTTGCAGTCCAAGGGACTCTCAAGAGTCTTCTCCAACACCACAGTTCAAAAGCATCAATTCTTCGGCGCTCAGCTTTCTTTATAGTCCAACTCCATCCATACAAGACCACTGGAAAAACCATAGCCAAGAGCCCTGTGAGAAGCTGCAGAGCAGCCTGATGGCCACTAGGGGGCTCCCAGTTGGCATCTGCCAGCGCCAGAGGGCTTAGTCCCTGAAGATTTCTGGTAAATTCCACAGAATTTATCAAACTGTTTATTTTCTCCTTCCGCAGATGTTTAGAAAGCAGTAATAATGTGACGATGCCAAGCGAAGACGAATAGTCATCGTTTAACGTTCATTTGCTTTTGGAAAGGAACTGAGCTTACTGCTGGCCACAGTATGCCATCGGGGAGTGGGTGGGAGGGCAGGCGAACCTCCGAGAAAGGCAGGAGGGCGGGCGCTCGACCCGAACCGGGAGCCCTGGGCGCCCTCTGCCTGCAGTATGTATATTTTGAGGACTGGGTTTTTTTTGTTGTTGTTTCGTTTTTGCTGAGAAATTCCCTGGAGGTTTATCCAAGTCACAGTTTGCAGGCACCAATCTGCTTAATTTGATCTCTGGTTCCCCTGCCTTTTCTAAAACCAGCTTGAACATCAGGGAGTTCACGGTTCACGTATTGCTGAAGCCTGGCTTGGAGCATTTTCAGCATTACTTTACTAGCATGTGAGATGAGTGCAATTGTGTAGTAGTCTGAGCATTCTTTGGCATTGCCTTTCTTTGGGACTGGAATGAAAGCTGACCTTTTCCAGTCCTGTGGCCACTGCTGAGTTTTCCAAATTTGCTGGCATATTGAGTGCAGTACTTTCACAGCATCATCTTTCAAGATTTGAAATAGCGCAACTGGAATTCAATCACCTCCACTAGCTTTGTTCGTAGTGATGCTTTCTAAGGCCCACTTGACTTCACATTCCAGGATGTTTGGCTCTAGATTAGTGATCACATCATCGTGATTATCTTGGTCATGAAGCTCTTTTTTGTACAGTTCTTCTGTGTATTCTTGCCACCTCTTCTTAATATCTTCTGCTTCTGTTAGGTCCATACCATTTCTGTCCTTTATCGAGCCCATCTTCACATGAAATGTTCCATTGGTATCTCTAATTTTCTTGAAGAGACCTCTAGTCTTTCCCATTCTGTTGTTTTCCTCTATTTCTTTGCATTGATCGCTGAGGAAGGCTTTCTTATCTCTTCTTGCTATTCTTTGGAACTCTGCATTCAGATGCTTATACCTTTCCTTTTCTCCTTTGCTTTTCACTTCTCTTCTTTTTGCAGCTATTTGTAAGGACTCCTCAGACAGCTGTTTTGCTTTTTTGCATTTATTTTCATGGGGATGGTCTTGATCTCTGTCTCCTGTGCAATGTCACGAACCTCCATCCGTAGTTCATCAGACACTATATCTATCACATCTAGTCCCTTAAATCTATTTCTCACTTCCACTGTATAATCATAAAGGATTTGATTTATGGTCTAGTGGTTTTCCCTACTTTCTTCAATTTAAGTCTGAATTTGGCAATAAGGAGTTCATGATCTGAGCCACAGTCAGCTCCTGGTCTTGTTTTTGTTGATTGTATAGAGCTTCTCCATATTTGGCTGCAAATAATATAATCAATCTAATTATGGCATTGCACATCTGGTGATGTCTATGAGTAGAGTCTTCTCTTGTGTTGTTGGAAGAGGGTGTTTGCTATGACCAGTGCATTTTCTTGGCAAAACTCTATTAGTCTTTGCCTGCTTCATTCCGCATTCCAAGGCCAAATTTGCCTGTTACTCCAGGTGTTTCTTGACTTCCTGCTTTTGCATTCCAGTCCCCTATAATGAAAAAGCAAGAGAGTTCCAGAAAAAACATCCATTTCTGCTTTATTGACTATGCCAAAGCCTTTGAATGTATGGATCACAATAAACTGTGAAAATTTCTGAAAGAGATGGGAATACCAGACCACCTGACCTGCTTCTTGAGAAACCTGTATGCAGGTCAGGAAGCAACAGTTAGAACTGGACATGGAACAACAGACTGGTTCCAAATAGGAAAAGGAGTACTTCAAGGCTGTATATTGTCATCCTGCTTATTTAACTTATATGCAGAGAACATCATGAGAAACGCTGGGCTGGAAGGAGCACAAGCTGGAATCAAGATTGCGGGAGAAATATCAATAACCTCAGATATGCAGATGACACCACTCTTATGGCAGAAAGTGAAGAGGAACTAAAAACCCTCTAGATGAAAGTGAAAGTGGAGAGTGAAAAAGTTGGCTTAAAGCTCAACATTCAGAAAACAAAGATCATGGCATCCGGTCCCATCGCTTCATGGGAAATAGATGGAGAAACAGTGTCAGACTTTATTTTGGGGGGCTCCAAAATCACTGCAGCCATAAAATTAAAAGACGCTTACTGGCTTGGAAGAAAAGTTATGACCAAGCTAGATAGCATATTCAAAAGCAGAGACAGTACTTTGTCAACAAAGGTCCGTCTAGTCAAGGCTATGGTTTCTCCAGTGGTCATGTATGGATGTGAGAGTTGGACTGTGAAGAAGGCTGAGTGCCGCAGAATTGATGCTTTTGAACTGTGGTGTCGGAGAAAACTCTTGAGAGTCCCTTAGACTACAGGGAGATCCAACCAGTCCATTCTGAAGGAGATCAGCCCTGGGATTTCTTTGGAGGGAATGATGCTGAAGCTGAAATTCCAGTACTTTAGCCACCTCATGTGAAGAGTTGACTCATTGGAAAAGACTCTGATACTGGGAGGGATCAGGGGCAGGAGGAGAAGGGGATAACAGAGGATGAGATGGCTGGATGGCATCACGGACTCGATGGACATGAGTCTGAGTGAACTCCGGGAGATGGTGATGGACAGGGAGGCCTGGCATGTTGCGATTCATGGGGTCACAAAGAGTCGGACACAACTGAGCGACTGAACTGACTGACTGACTGAATGCGACCAGATGCCATGATCTTCGTTTTCTGAATGTTGAGCTTTAAGCCAACTTTTTCACTCTCCACTTTCACTTTCATCAAGAGGCTCTTTAGCTCCTCTTCACTTTCTGCCATAAGGGTAGTGTTATCTGCATATCTGAGGTTATTGATATTTCTCCCGGCAATCTTGATTCCAGCTTGTGCTTCAGCCAGCCCAGCGTTTCTCGTGAGGTACTCTGCTTATAAGTTAAATAAGCAGGGTGACAATATACAGCCTTGACGCACTCCTTTCCCAATTTGGAACCAGTCTGCTGCTCCATGTTCAGTTCTAACTGTTGCTTCTTGACCTGCATACAGGTTTCTAGGAGGCAGGTCAGGTGGTCTGGTATTCCCATCTCTTTCAAGGAAATTAGAGCTACCAAGGGAACATTTCATGCAAATTTGGGCACAATAAAGGACAGAAATGGTCTGGACCCAACAGAAGCAGAAGATACTAAGAGGTGGCAAGAATACACAAAAGAACTATACTAAAAAATCTTCACGACCCAGTAATCACGATGATGGGATCACTCACCTAGAGCCAGACATCCTGGAATGCAAAGTCAAGTGGGCCTTAGCATCATCATGAACAAAGCTAATGGAGGTGGTGGAATTCTAGTTGAACTATTTCAAATCCTGAAAGATGATGCTGTGAAAGTGCTGCACTCACTATGCCAGGAAATTTGGAAAACTCAGCTTTTTTAATGGTTATAAGTATATTCAAGTTATCTATTTTTTCTTGCCCGTGTTTTGGTTGTTCATTGTTTTCAAGGAAATTGTGCATTTCTTTCAATTTTTCAAATTTACAAGCATAACATGAGTTCATAAAATGAGTTCTTAGCACTCAGTTGTTAGCTTTCAAATGGCTGAAGGGTCTGTAGCAACACTCTCTGCTTTATTCCTTGTGCTGGGTGTCTTCATTCTTTTATTTTTGTCAGTCTTGCTAGAGGTTTTTCAATTTCATTGATTTTTTTTTTCAAAGAACCAGTTTTTTTTTCATGGATTTGCTGTGCTGCCCTGTTTTCCATTTCTGTTCTTTATTATCTCCTTCATTATTCTTGGGTTTATTTCTCTCTTCTTCCGGTTTCTTGCACTGTGTGTGTAGATTATTGAGTTGAGACAGTCCCCATTTCTCTTGTGAGCACTTCCTGATATAATTCCTCTCGCAGCACTGCCTTAGCTGCACCTCACATCTTTGGTTCCTGGCGTTTCATTTTAACTCAGTCCTGTATTGCTTCTTAAATTTCCTTTGCGGCATCCTCCTTGACAATGGATTATTTAGAAGTGTGTTGCTTCGTCTCCACGTGTCTAGAGATCTTCCTGATGTCATTCAGTTATCGACTTCTAGTTTGATTCTATTAGGGTCAGAAGACACACTCTGTATAATTTCAGTTCTTTTAAATTCACAGTCCAGTGGTTAGTACTCTGCTAGGTTAGGACTGCCAAGGGCCCAGGCTCAATCCCTGGTCAGGAAGCTAAGATCCCACAAGCACTGTGGCTCATCCAAAAATAGAAACAAATTTTCTGAGGTCTGTGTCATGGCCTAGAGTATGATATATCTTGATGAATATTCTAGGGGAGTTTAAAAGTCTATATGTAATCTCTAGTCTGTGGATAGAGGGTTCCATGTATGTGGGTCTGCTGATTGATGACATTGACCAGATGCTCTATTTCCCTGCTGATTTTCTGTCCACTCATTTGTATCTGCTGCTGAGAAGGTGAAGCCTTCAGCGGTAATTGCAGATGTGTCTGCTTCCCCACTCAGCTCTGTCAGTTTTGACGCATATATTTTGAAGTGCTAGTCTTGGTACAGACCCCTTTGAGATCATAATGCCTGCCTGGTGGATTAACCGTTTATCATTATGCAATGCATTCTTTTTCTCTAGTAATTTCTTCTTGCTCTGAAGTCCACTTTATCAGAAAGAATGTAACTACTTGTGATTTCTTTACTAATATTTTTATGATTTTTTTTCTATCAGTTTAATTTCACCCTACGTCATCAAGTTTGAAGCGATATTTTTGGAAGTGACATATAGATTGGCTATATATATATCTCCTCTGCCAGCCTCTGACTTGTGGATTGGTGTATTCAGGTCATTTACAGTTAAGGTAATTACTGCCATGTTAATGTTTAAATTTGTGTGTGCTAAGTCGCTTCGGGCGTGTCTGACTCTGTGCAATGCTATGGACCATGACTCGCCAGGCTCCTCTGTCCATGGACTCTGCAGGCAAGCATACTGGAGTGGGTTGCCATGCCCTCCTCCAGGGGATCTTCCTGACCCAGGGAGCGAACCTGAATCTCTTATGTCTAACCTGCATTGGCGGGTGGGTTCTTTACCACTCCCACCTCCTGGGAAGCCCAGGTAACCCAGAGCCCCCACCGTAAACCACTGTGACTCAAGGTCAAACAAAGCCGCTTCTATCAGAGAAGCTATTCCAAGGGCATAGAGTTTACCTCCCAGGAGCCAAGGGCAAAGGCCAGACCTTTCTGTCCGTAAGCTCCGTTCTTTACTCCACAGTTTGCAAACTGAAATGGACAGTCCAGGTATGCACCTGTATTTCTACTCTTTCCATTAGTCCCTCTTCCTTCCTGTTGGTCTTTGATTCTCCTTTGTATCATTTTTGTTGAAAGCATTTCCATTTGTCAGCCTTGAAGGGTGGGTCAGTAACAACACGCTCCCTTGTCTCAGAATGTCTTTATTTCCTCTTCATCCCTGAAGGACAGTATCACCAGATAAAGAATTTGATCGATAGTTCTTTTCACTCAGCACTTGAAAAATATGATGCCACTTCCTTCTGGCCTCTGAGGTTTCCGAGGAGAAATCCACCCTTATCTGAATCACGTTTCCCCACAGATAACATGCTGTTCATCTCTGACTGCTTCCAACCTTTTGTCTTTCATTTTTAGAGTTTAATTATGACATATCTCCGTATGGATTTCTTTGGGCTTATCTTGTTTGGGGTTCTCTTATCTTCATGGGTCTGTTATTTTTGTGTCTTATGCTGAATGGAGGGAGTTTTCAGGCCTTATTTCTTCAAACCCTCTTTCAGCCCACACTCTCGCTCTTCTTCTCAGACTCTGATGATACAGTGTTGAATCCTTTTTACCTCCTCGTAGTCCCTGAAGCTCTGCTCATTTATTTTCTGCCCGTTTTTCTTTCTGTCATTTATATGGGTGAGTTTTATTGTTCTGTGTTCAAGTTCACTGATTCCTCTATCAGGGAAGAGTGTTCCCCTACTGCTTGTTGGAAGGACTCTCAGGGGTCCACTGAGGATGGTGGGTGTCGTGACCTGAACCCCTGTTGGGTGTAGGGGAGGGGTCAGCCCTCCCAGGGCTGCCTTCACTGATGGGCTGGGATGGGAAATGCCAGGTCTGGGTGGTCTTCTCTTGGTGGAGAGGACATAAGATGTCTACCCTTGTTACTCCTCTAGTCCCAGGACCCCGAACAAATTTGTCTTCTTCTTCCTTTCAGGGTTTTCCTGTAGTTTTCTCTAGCATTATTCCCAGAGTTCCTAGCTGTGCTTCCATGATGAGGAGCACAGAGAAAAGAGGGTCCAGCTAGTCCTTGAAGTGCCCCCTCCCCGGCTGAGCAAGGATGCCCCAAAGTCAGCTCGAGGGTCTACAGGTGTGAAGAGCCACTGCACTTGTGCAGATGCGGGGGGCTGTGGCCACACTTGCAAGTGACGAGGCTGGGAAAAGAGAGGAATTAGACGTGATCCAATGGCCAAAAGGCTTCCCTGGTGGCTCAGACGGTAAAGCATCTGCCTGTTGGGTCAGTAACAACACGCTCCCTTGTCTCAGAATGTCTTTATTTCCTCTTCATCCCTGAAGGACAGTATCACCAGATAAAGAATTTGATCGATAGTTCTTTTCACTCAGCACTTGAAAAATATGATGCCACTTCCTTCTGGCCTCTGAGGTTTCCGAGGAGAAATCCACCCTTATCTGAATCACGTTTCCCCACAGATAACATGCTGTTCATCTCTGACTGCTTCCAACCTTTTGTCTTTCATTTTTAGAGTTTAATTATGACATATCTCCGTATGGATTTCTTTGGGCTTATCTTGTTTGGGGTTCTCTTATCTTCATGGGTCTGTTATTTTTGTGTCTTATGCTGAATGGAGGGAGTTTTCAGGCCTTATTTCTTCAAACCCTCTTTCAGCCCACACTCTCGCTCTTCTTCTCAGACTCTGATGATACAGTGTTGAATCCTTTTTACCTCCTCGTAGTCCCTGAAGCTCTGCTCATTTATTTTCTGCCCGTTTTTCTTTCTGTCATTTATATGGGTGAGTTTTATTGTTCTGTGTTCAAGTTCACTGATTCCTCTATCAGGGAAGAGTGTTCCCCTACTGCTTGTTGGAAGGACTCTCAGGGGTCCACTGAGGATGGTGGGTGTCGTGACCTGAACCCCTGTTGGGTGTAGGGGAGGGGTCAGCCCTCCCAGGGCTGCCTTCACTGATGGGCTGGGATGGGAAATGCCAGGTCTGGGTGGTCTTCTCTTGGTGGAGAGGACATAAGATGTCTACCCTTGTTACTCCTCTAGTCCCAGGACCCCGAACAAATTTGTCTTCTTCTTCCTTTCAGGGTTTTCCTGTAGTTTTCTCTAGCATTATTCCCAGAGTTCCTAGCTGTGCTTCCATGATGAGGAGCACAGAGAAAAGAGGGTCCAGCTAGTCCTTGAAGTGCCCCCTCCCCGGCTGAGCAAGGATGCCCCAAAGTCAGCTCGAGGGTCTACAGGTGTGAAGAGCCACTGCACTTGTGCAGATGCGGGGGGCTGTGGCCACACTTGCAAGTGACGAGGCTGGGAAAAGAGAGGAATTAGACGTGATCCAATGGCCAAAAGGCTTCCCTGGTGGCTCAGACGGTAAAGCATCTGCCTGTGATGCAGGAGACCTGGGTTTGATCCCTGGGTCAGGAAGATCCCCTGGAGAAGGAAATGGCAACCCACTCCAGTACTCTTGCCTGGAAAATCCCATGGACGGAGGAGGCTGGTAGGCTACAGTCCATGAGGTTGCAAAGAGTCAGACACGACTGAGCAACTTCACCTTCACTTTCAATGGCCAAATAGCACAGTGTGACCTATGGGCTATTGTGATAAACACATGAACCATGAGAGCATCAGGGAAGCTTGGATCAAGCAGGGGAGAAGGGGCTATCTTTATCCGGCTTCACTGTTTACAGACAGGGAAACTGAGGCTCAGGGAGGTCAGAGCTGGGCCTTGGAAATGGGTCTGCCTGTCCCTAGAACTCACGTCCCCATGGGTCCAGACCTCTGATTTTTTTTTTTACACACACCTCTTAGCAATGGAGCTAGATTGGCCTTGCTTCTCACTTTCAGAACTCTATCCCTTGTTCAGACTTGGCAGCATCCAAGCGTGTGCACTCAGTCGCTCAGTCGTGTCCGATTCTTTGCAACCCCGTGTCCTATAGCCCACTGGGCTTCTCTTGTCCATAGAATTTTCCAGGCAAGAATGCTGGAGTGGGCTGTCATTTTCCTCTTCCAGGAGGTCTTCCCAACCCAGAGATCAAACCTGCGTCTCCTGCCTTATCAGGCAGGTTCTCTACCTCCAGCGCCACACGGAAAGCCAAAACTCCAAGTATGAGAAAACTCTAGACATTCTCTGAAAAGAGCAGGGACGGAGTATCCCACATGAGCTGGGCTGGCTAGGCCCCTCCTCTCAGCCTGCCCATGTGGACTCCTCTCTCTAGTCCTGTCTGGGGCCTGGGCAGAGCATGGGCTCCTCCCCACTGCCCACCTGCTAGCCTCCCCCGCCCTCAGGGAGGGTCCTCACCTTGGTAAATGCAGGTAGGTAAATGTGGTCAGAGGAGGGAGGCACCTGGATGGCTCAGGGTGAAGAACGCACTAGACAGATGTGCTGCAGGGTTGGGAAGAAAAAAGAGGCTGGTCCTGAAAGATCCTTTGTTTTGTTCCCTGTCGTTCAACCCTGAAAAAGGCTGAAATGCACAGAGACAAATTCTCCTCCATTCTCATCTCCACTACGCCCAAATTGAGACATTTATTAGAGCTGAATTTAAAGTTTTTTAAAATCTCTTTCATCCTAAAGGGAAAAACTCCTGTGTACCTGGTGTGCCCTCTAATAATGGCTGTAATTAATCCTTTGAAGGTCTGTGCAATGCAGTAGACGGGGCGCCGGCTGCTCCTGGGCTTTGCAGCCTGTGGCTTGAGGACAAAGACCGCAGGGTGGAGAGCTCATAGCCCAGCAGGAGACCCAAGGGCCACCTTCTGTCAGCTCCTCTGTGACACCCTCGCCCGCTGTCTCCCATGGAGGTCAGCTCTGGGGGGAAATATTACGATTTGAAAATCAACTCTCCCAAGCTTGGCTATAAATCTCGTATGGAAAATTGAAGACGAAAAACACATTTCTTTTTCATCGGTCTCATTTGTCTAATAAATGCCTCAGGGACTTGCAGCTCAATCAGTGCTTCCAATCTCCTGAAATTAAATCATCTTCTTTCCGTGAGTGAGATAAAAATGATTGAAGTAGGTGGAATAATTTGGGTCTTATCTTAGCATTATTGACTGAATGGCATTACCATCAGTGATTTTTCCCCTCCTGTGTTATTTATTTCAAGAATTACCTGAGATTGCTAAACACACACACACACACATACATACTGGGGGTGAGGAACCCTCCTGCCAGTTCAGGACGTGTAAGAGATGCAGGTTCAATCCCTGGGTCAGGAAAACCCCCTGGAGAAGGACATGGCAACTCTCTCCAGTATTCTTGCCTGGAGAATCCCACGGACAGAGGAGCCTGGGGGGAAAAAAAAGAAAAGAGTTGGACACAACTGAAGCAACTTAGCACACATGCACCTACGTGTTATTTCACTAAAGAGCGTGCTTGCAAACCAGCCATGCTCATTAAACAGAAGGTGCTGCCATCTATCTCTTGGAGCAGAAGTGGAAACTTGAGGCCAGTAGTCTTCCTTAAGTGAAAGTGGATATAATCCCCTCCAATTCAGATGATTCATACTAAATATAGAGCATTCTTACATAAGATATATACACACCCAAATTAGAACTACAGAAGAAACGCAGAAAAACACCTCCATCCTTTGATAAGAATAGCTTGTCTTGGAACGTTTTAATGCTTTGTGTATTATACAAACGTTTATTTGGTAACCACTACATGCTAGACTGAAGGCCAGTTTTTATGAATAGAAAGATGGATACCAGAGGCCTGATATCCCACAAGTACACATAGAAATAAATACTGTTAATAGAGGGGTGAATGCTATAGCGAGGCTATATAACTGGGCCCCGAATGGGAGAGTTTGGGATGGGGAAAAACCTGAAAGACATGTTTTCTAAAGCAGCGCGGCTCAGCAGTAGTTTCTGTTGATGAAAACGTCGTTTCTTCACTGTCTAAGACGACAGCCACCAGACATGCGTGGCTTTGAGCACCAGAAATGTTTAGTTTTGTTTAATTTTCATCCGTTTCAATAGCAGCTCCCATGCTGACTAGCACAGCTCTGAAGCAGTAATTCTCAAACCTTCAGTCTGTGCCAGAGCCATCTAAAGGCCCTCTCAGACCTGATTTAGCAGGGATGGGGCCCAAGAATTTGCACCATTACAAGCTCAGGTGACTCTGATGCTTCAGGTCCAGGATCTCCCCCTGAGAAGCACTGTTCTAAAGGACGCGAGTCCTTAGAGGTCAGAATAAGACTGTCCGCCCTTTGCCTGTCGACACGCTGTGAGGCAAATGAAGTTAGCTCCATGACCTTCATTGGAAGGGCTTCAGCAAGTCTTCAGGTGGTCATAATTTGTAAAACTTGTAAAACCCAGGTTGGTTAAGACCTCCATCTTCTACTTTGGCAAACTCTCCATCACGTTTTCCCCTCTGTCCAGTGTGTACTGCTGCTGCTAAGTCACTTCAGTCATGTCTGACTCTGTGCGAACCCGTAGACAGCAGCCCACCAGGCTCCCCGATCCCTGGGAATCTCCAGGCAAGAACACTGGAGGGGACTGCCATTTCCTTCTCCAGCAGTCCAGTGTGTGGAGGGACCAATTGCATTTGCGGGGTGGTGTTAAGGGCAGGTTGAATTGGACACCCATTTGGCTGACTAGCTGGGATATATTTCTGTGGTTTCCAGCCACTAGCATGTATGGAGTTACTGCCCGCGGCTCTCACGTAGGAATTGCGTCCAGGAATTCTCCCACCAGCCCTCTGCTCACCTGTCAGCCCTGAGTAGATTAGAGCCTGGAGGTCATTGCCTTATAGACTCTCCATAGCATCAGACAGGAGTATATAGGTCATGGCGGAGAAACAAGGTTTGAAATGGAATCTGTGGGAATTGTTTCTTATCATCAGATGTTTAAAATTATAAGTGGGAGCTTCAGTAGTCAGAATGGAAACACTTGCCTATAGAAATCTATTTGGTGATTCAGCTAATACACTTAATCAGAAGACATCCCCTTTTTGTTTATTAAATTTCTTTTTATAAAGAGAAAGATGTTTTCAATAAAGCTTGAAAAGACTGTTTTACCACTGAATTTGCAAAAGGTTTTGAAATATATTAAAAAAGCAAGTGAAAAATTTCAGAGACCTGATTTGGATATAGAAAAGAGGCATTTATTTTGGTCATCACTCAATTTATTTATTAAAAAACCAAGAGAAAAATCCAGCAAAAATTTAATGGAATATAAAACAAAAGCCATAAGCTGAACAATGTAATAATCAGTAAGAATTATTCTGATATTGAGAAGTAAAATCTAGCAATTTTGTTTCTTTATATTAAACCAAAAATAGTAATTCATTCAGAGGAAGTAATGTATTTCGAGTGGAAATACAGAATAGACTCTTTGGGTTGTTTGATAATCTGATTAATGAAAAGGAGTCCATCCTACAAGGAAAATGGGAAAATATTTAACTCCTACTAGTTCGGCACAAACCACAGATAGTGGAATTGACAACAGTAACCTAAAACTCGTAAGAAGCCACTAAACCAAGGCCTTGATGACAAAATGATTTATGAGTGTTTCCAATGCAAAGACTTTTTTTTTTTTAGAGATTAATCAGTGTATAAAAAAACATAAAAGTCCTTTAAAGAGTCCTTGAAAACCTACTGTATAGCTCAGGGAACTACATTCAGTGTCTTTTGAAATCATATATAATGATTGGAGAAAGAATATACCTACATGTATACAAGCATGACTGAATTGCTTTGCTGTGCACCTGAAACACTGTAAGTAACGGTGCTTCACTATGGAGAGGGAAACACTCAACCCAGTGCAGTGTTCTTGCCTGGAGAATCCCATGGACAGAAGAGCCTGGTGGGCTGCAGTCCGGGGGCGTCGCAAAGAGTCAGACAAGACTGAAGTCAGAGCATATGCTTCAATAATTTTTTTAAAAAGTCTCCCTCTGAAGCTATTCCTCAAAAAAAATAAACAAATAAATAAAATGGAACCGAAAACTCTTTATTGCATGAATGAAACTCAATAGATGTTTTCCCAAATTTGACAACAGCCCTAAAACGTT
Source organism: Litocranius walleri (assembly GCA_006410535.1). Classification (NCBI taxonomy): domain Eukaryota; kingdom Metazoa; phylum Chordata; class Mammalia; order Artiodactyla; family Bovidae; genus Litocranius; species Litocranius walleri. Next base: position 1,323,120 of record SJYG01000388.1, on the reverse strand, counting down.
TAACCAATAACAAAATGAGAAGCCACATAATCATTTTTTGCAAACTAACAATAGTTCAAAAAAGCCTGACCAACATCAATCAACAAGGCTGGAGGAAAGACTATATTATCCTTCTAGTCTCTTTATAGAAAAATACGACAAAGTTGCCATCTGGAGAGAGCGAAAGTCACAAAGATCTAGAAGGAACTAGCACTTGCAGAGGAAAAGCAGGTATTAAGAGTTAATTAAAATGTTATCTTTACAAATTTTGCAACATCTTGCTATTTGCTGACATTTAAAATTTAATGATTTTATCATTTTAATTTCAGTTCAGTTCAGTCACTCAGTCGTGTCCAACTCTTTGCAGCCCCATGAATAGCAGCACACCAGGCCTCCCTGTCCATCACCATCTCCCAGGGTTCACTCAGACTCACGTCCATCGAGTCCGTGATGCCATCCAGCCTTCTCATGCTCGGTCATCCCCTTCTCCTCCTGCCCCCAATCCCTCCCAGCATCAGTCTTTTCCAATGAGTCAACTCTTTGCATGAGGTCGCCAAAGTACTGGAGTTTCAGCTTTAGCATCATTCCTTCCAAAGAAATTCCAGGGCTGATCTCCTACAGAATGGACTGGTTGGATCGCCATGCAGTCCAAGGGACTCTCAAGAGTCTTCTCCAACACCACAGTTCAAAAGCATCAATTCTGCAGCGCTCAGCCTTCTTCACAGTCCAACTCTCACATCCATACATGACCACAGGAAAAACCATAGCCTTCACTAGATGGACCTTAGTCAGCAAAGTAATGTCTCTGCTTTTGAATATGCTATCTAGGTTGCTCATAACTTTTCTTCCAAGGAGTAAGTGTCATTTTAATTTAGTGATTTTAAATTTAATGATATATCATTTCTTCTGTCACTTGAATATTCAATGTTAAGATTCATTTTTATTTACAATTTTACAAATTTTTTCTTTAAAAAGACCTGTAACTTGTGAGTTTCAGGCTCCACAAAGCCTGAATTTATTCCTGTCCTTCTCCAAGTATTTATGAAGTGAGCTGGAAAGACCTCTAAGCAAGCAGACCTGGGAAATACTCCCTTTCCTCTGCACCCCCAGCGCCCAGCACACGCTGCTGCTGTTGTTGGTCACCTGGTCGTGTCCGACTCTTTGTGACCCCGTGGACCGTAGCCTGCCAGGCTCCTCTGTCCATGGGGTTCTCCAGGCAAGAACACTGGAGTGGGTTGCCATTTCCTTCTCCAGGGGATCTTCCCGACCCAGAAATCAAACCCGAGTCTCCAGTGTCCCCTGCATTGGCGGGTGGGTCCTTTACCACCAAGCCAGCAAGGAAGCCCAGCTAGCACATAGTAGGCATTTCATAAAAACTTGTTAAAGGACAGATGAAGAGTGAAGCTATGAGCAAACATGGTAAGTGATTATCCTAGCCAGAGCTATAGCATCAGGAGGGGCGATGGAACCCATAGAAGGCAGAGCACACCCTCTGACGCTTGTCACTGGGATGGGGAAGTCGCAGGATGGATATCAGAGGAGAGAGATGACCAGGGTGAGGTAATTGGGACAAGTTTATGGAAACGCAGCTCCAAAGCAGAGGAAAGGGGAGAAGGCGGCTGGGGAAGGATGGGTCGGACCAGGGATGCAGGTGGGAACCCGCGTGACCTGATTAAAAGGGGCAAACCAGTTGGTTCGAGCAGGAAGGCTGGACAGGAGGGTCTGAAGGGCAAGCCTGGAGCTGCTTTGGGATAATTAGCCAGGAAAGCCCCCAACCAGAGCGTGGTTTCACCCTGAGGAGAGGAAAGACAGCACAATGGGTCTGTCCTTGGGGAGGCAGTGTGCGTGGGGTTCAGAATGCCTCGTCCCCAGGGCAGGAGGAGGTCTGGGAAACAGAGACCCCCAGCAAGGAGACCAGACCAGAGATGATTCCACCAGCTCAGGAAGCGGGGCGCAAGTCCAGGGCTGGGGAGACAGGGTGAAAACAGCCAAGGAGGGGCGGGACCGAGACACAGCACAAAGATAAGGGCTGGTTGGGGGGCAGCGATTTGTCTGTTTTTAACATTTATTGGATGCCTACTATAGAGCAGAGGCTTTTTCACGGACCACTTCACTGACTCCTCAAACTCTCCTGAGATAGGGGAGACAGTCGTGCCCCAGACACAGGTTAGGAAAGCAGGGCTCAGGAAGAGACGACCCTCCGTGCCAGGCAGGCAGGATCTGGTGTGGTCATTTCAGAATCTATCCTCCTCGGGCTCGTGATCCTTGCAGACCCCAGTGGCCACAGGGCACAGGGCACAGGGAGAGGGCAAGTCAAGAACAGCTTCTGACTTTGCCCCTTGGAGGCTGAAGGCCGTCTGTCAGAGAGCCGGGTGGTGGGGGGCGGGAAGATCCAGGGAGAATCTTCTGGAGGCATATTTCTACTTGAACAGCTGGAGGACAGCTTCTTTGTCCTTGTTCTCCCAGCCTGACAAGCATTTTGAGCCCTGAGACTTTGAAAGATTCACTCTGCAGCTGTCCCTGACATTTTAAAATCTGTTTCCAATTTGAATTAAGTGGAATCTTCAATCTTGGATGTGAAAGTTGTTGCAAAAATAATAATAATAATAAGGTTGCAGAAAGCAGTTTATTTCAGCTTTTCTTCCTTGTTGCAACTGACCTTCTAAATAAAATATGTGATACAGGCAGGCTTCCCTGCCCCCTGTGAGGAAAGTCTGGGGGTCAGATCTAGAGCCATCCAGGGCTGGGGGACCCTGTATCTGCCTCCCAGAAAGGGGTGTGCTCTGCCTTTCTACCCGTCGCTGGGCCGTGGACACAAAGGAGGTTAAGCTAATAAGATGTGAGTACTTGCATGTGTGTGTTTTCCAGTTTCTCCAACTGTCTGAAGCTTCATCCTTGGGGAAATTTTCAACACTGGTGTATTCTCAAGAGAGATTACTTCTGCTGATTGGTAAAGGAGAAACTATTTATGTATTTCCACAATTTACGTTGCAACAAAGACATGTGGATTTATTTAAATATTTCCTGACAGGGCAGCTTTAACATGCTGTATTAATCTGCCAAAGACAACTCATTACAGCTGCAGAAAAACATCCCCTGCTTACCCGTTGGGGTGGGGGGGGACATTTACAGAAATCAAAAAAGCTGATCACTTTAACAGTTGCTCTTGGCATGAAAAATGTGAAAATTAAAAACACAAAATGGCTACATCAGAACAGGAAGCTGACTGAAGACCCCGTAGATATTCTCCGTGGTTTGAGGAAATGATAATAAAAATGAAAGTGATGATCTCCACTTGCACCAACTAGTTGAACATCACCTTTAAACTTTCTTTTTAAATTAATCGAGAATTCATGGGGTCGCGAAGAGTCAGACACGACTGAGCGACTGAACTGAACTGAACTGAACTGATGTAGTGGCTGACACAAATGCAATGGAAACACGCTTCTAGAATCTCCCTCCTTCGCTGCCTGTCACAGATTGTTGAACCCCTGTGATGTTTGCATACATAACTTTCAGCATAAGATTCATAGTATATATTCCATGGACAGTGTCCACTTCTTGCTCAAACAATGCGAGCTTCTTGACCCTGTCTCCCTAGCTACATCATAAACCTCCTCTGCGTGGAGCGTCCATCAGGGCTATCACGTCGTCCGCTTGGGCCTTGTGGCACGAGGAATCAAGGCCAGCACACTGATGCTTAGCCTGCTCATCATGCTGTGGGTAACCAAGGCCTTTGTCTCTGACCCTGAGTTTCACGTCTTGTGGCCACACCCATGAAGCAGTAACAGGCAAACCCCTTAGCTTCCAAGGAAGGTAAAACTGTGAATCTCCACAGTTCTTAACAACTGTTTAAGAAAAAAATCAATGCATTACGAAATTTATAACATATGTAGAAGTTAAATGAGTATGCCAGAGTAAGCAACGAACAAGATTAAATGGAAATGTGTTTACTGCAAGTTTTTATGTATGCATGCTATAACAGAGCAACGCTATTCTATCAGACACATACCATAAACCAGAAACGCAGGCCATATCAGTTCAGTTCCGTTCAGCCGCTCAGTCGTGTCCTACTCTTCGAAGCCCCATGAATCGCAGCACGCCAGGCCTCCCTGTCCATCACTATCTCCCGGGGTTCACTCAGACTCACATCCATCGAGTCCGTGATGCCATCCAGCCATCTCATCCTCTGTCGTCCCCTTCTCCTCCTGCCCCCGATCCCTCCCAGCATCAGTGTCTTTTCCAATGAGTCAGCTCTTCACATGAGGTGGCCAAAGTACTGGAGTTTCAGCTTTAGCATCATTCCTTCCAAAGAAATCCCAGGGCTGATCTCCTTCAGAATGGACTGGTTGGACCTCCTTGCAGTCCAAGGGACTCTCAAGAGTCTTCTCCAACACCACAGTTCAAAAGCATCAATTCTGCAGCGCTCAGCCTTCTTCACAGTCCAACTCTCACATCCATACATGACCACAGGAAAAACCATAGCCTTGACTAGACGGACCTTAGTCTCTCCCGGGGTTCACTCAGACTCACATCCATCGAGTCCGTGATGCCATCCAGCCATCTCATCCTCTGTCGTCCCCTTCTCCTCCTGCCCCCGATCCCTCCCAGCATCAGTGTCTTTTCCAATGAGTCAGCTCTTCACATGAGGTGGCCAAAGTACTGGAGTTTCAGCTTTAGCATCATTCCTTCCAAAGAAATCCCAGGGCTGATCTCCTTCAGAATGGACTGGTTGGACCTCCTTGCAGTCCAAGGGACTCTCAAGAGTCTTCTCCAACACCACAGTTCAAAAGCATCAATTCTGCAGCGCTCAGCCTTCTTCACAGTCCAACTCTCACATCCATACATGACCACAGGAAAAACCATAGCCTTGACTAGACGGACCTTAGTCGGCAAAGTAATCTCTCTGCTTTTTAATCTGCTATCTAGGTTGGTCATAAGTTTTCTTCCAAGGAGTAAGCGTCTTTTAATTTCATGGCTGCAGTCACCATCTGCAGTGATTCTGGAGCCCAAAAAACTTAAATTCTCTAGCTGCCACAATGGAGACATAAAAAAGAGGAAGTTAATGGTAGTGTTTTATTTAACTCAGCGTCTTCAAAATACTATCATTTCAACATTCAGTGAACATTAAAAAATTCAGTTATATATTTTACATTCTTTTCTTATACTAATTCTTTGAAAATGAGTATATATTTAAACCACCAGCATAATCTGTTCATTTTTGCCCCATTTCAGATGCTAACGTAGCTACAGACTAACCTATTGGACAGCACAGCTCTAAAACCAGCACTGACAACATAAAACAATGATTGGCGGCTGAAAAGTGGATAGAGATAAAATGGAATACTAAAGAAATACTGTATTAACCCAGAAGAAGTCAGGAAAGAAAAACCAGGCTGAGAGGCGATGGCACGCATGGCCCATTGGGGTCTAGCACACTCACTTTTCACCCCCGGGATGGAGGAAAGGTGAGCACGGAGGCCCAGGTCGTGAGAAGAATTTCGGTCCCAAATGTGCCATTGACAGTCTTTGGGGATTTAGACAAGAGCCCTCATCCTTCTCAGTTTGCATATAGTTCCTTATCGTGTCGTGTATCTGTTTATGGCAGCAGTAAATGTTACATTTCAGAAAGTGGATTTGGATGTTAGCCCCAGATTTGAGTCTGGACTTTGCCCTCATGTGACTTTGGGCAAATTGCTTAATTGTCCGAAAGTTCAGTTCTTTCTTCTCCATAATAAGTATTATATAATGCCTATCTTAAATCCACATAAAACACAGTGTCCATCATTTTAGAAGCCTTTGAGAATATTAAGTTGTTTTATTATTAGTAGTAAGCCAACTATGACTGTGAACTATGGGTTAGACACCATTCAAGGCAGCGATGACTCTCTTTCTTCAATAGAGAAGCCAGACATCTACCTGACTGCCTACTAATATGGCTGTTATGAGGCTAAAGTAGGAACACAGAGAGAAGCATTAAGGTAAAAAGATGTGTTCCTTAGTCAGTGTTCATACTGTGATGTGGAATCTTTTTCTTTGACAAAATACCCTATCCAGGGAGCCTGGAATAATCATGAATAAAGTTCTGTTCTGGTCATTATTTCAAAAAATTAACAGACTTTATTCTACAAGTGAATGAGGAGCAAATTATTCTGCTTTAAGACTTCCCTGGGGGCTCAGATGGTAAAGAATCTGCCTGCAAACCAGGAGAGCTGGGTTCGATCCCTGGGTCAGAAAGATCCCCTGGAGAAGGAAACGGCAACTCACTCCAGTGTTCTTTCCTGGAGAATTCCATGGACAGAGGAGCCTGGGGGCTATAGTCCATGGGGCGGCAAAGAGTCAGTCGCAAATGAGTGACTACCACTTTCACTTAACTTAAAAGAGCAGTTTCAATTTGTTCATTAAGAAGCTCCAATCTTCTGAATCTTACTGTTGGGAACTGGTATTTTATTGCTGTTTTTCTTCTCTAGCATCCTTTTACAGAATATTGCGGTCATTCATGTATCTGACCTAGCCCCTAGTTTATAAAGTGAGAGTTATTCCATAGGGAAGATTACCAGGTTTTTGATGCCAAATATATGGAGAAGGCAATGACACCCCACTCCAATACTCTTGCCTGGAAAACCCCATGGATGGAGGAGCCTGGGGGGCTGCAGTCCATGGAGTTGCTGAGGGTTGGACACGACTGAGCAACTTCACTTTAACTTTTCACTTTCATGCATTGGAGAAGGAAATGGCAACCCACTCCAGTGTTCTTGCCTGGAGAATCCCATGGGCGGGGGAGCCTGGTGGGCTGCCGTCTATGGGTTCGCACAGAGTCGGACACGACTGAAGCGAGTCAGCAGCAGGAGCAGCATATAACAAGCACTTTTTCATACCTACTCAATTTAGTTTTGTTTTCAAGCCTGAAACGTGGATTTCGCAAGATTCCTTGAATAGATGAGAGTCTGGGACTTTCGAGGGTCATACAATGGTAGGTGGTGGGGCCAGAATGTGGATGAAGGTCAGCCTGATTGCACCCGCCCCTTGTAAAGCTTCCTCTCCTGGTGGATGCTTCAGAGAAGTTGCACAATAGTATTTCCTGTTTGTTCAGAGTATGAGGGATCGGTCACACATCCTCCGTTGCTCTTACCAAATATTTGGAGACTCTCCAAGCAGATCATATGCTCCAAGCTGCAGTAGCAACGGCGGCAGCAATGGTGTGCGGTCACAAGTTCACTGTCAAGAGTGCCAGCCAGAACGATACCTGTGAGGAATTCTCCTTTTCCTACGTGACTTTTAAGTTGCGTGTGTGGGTTCTGAGTCGCTTCAGTTGTGTCTGACTCTTTGCAAAGTTATGGGCTATAGCCCCCCAGGCTGCTCTGTCCATGGGATTCTCCAGGCAAGAATACTGGAGTGGGTTGCCATGCCCTCCTCCAGGAGACTCTTCCTGACCCAGGGACCAAACCCACATCTCTTACATCTCCTGCACTGGGATGCGGGTTCTTTGCCACTAGCACCGCCTGGGAAACTTGACTTCTAGTCTAATTATCTAGAATTACAATGAAATTATTCAGGTTAATGTAATATCATATATCAAGAATTCTTATTTTTCTATATTACAAGCACTAAATATTTCTATATTTTCTTAACAGTCTATATTGTCCTCTGGGTAAACCTAAGTCTTGAACAGACCTCATGGCAGGGCCTCCTTTACCTGCACCAGCTCATACAGCCATTTACCCCAAAGACAAAGAGCACTGGGCAAAAAAGGACATAGCAGTAAATGTTTGTTGATTGGATTTTCATGAAGATCTCAATTCAGTAGCTTCTTACCTTCTGTCTCTCTTGTGCAAATCTGGCATCATCACAGAAAAACGGGCACTAGACACACATGAGAATTTACAGAGGAATAAATACGCATGATCAATAATAATGACATCAAAAGTGTTTCACTGTACTAGTGCTGAAATAAATACAAATAAGTTGAAGGGGAAACCAATATTTATCTACTAAATCAACAAAAACCATTTAAAAATAATATCTGGTTGTTGAGGGGATTGTTATACTGTTTCTGGAAAACTGTATGATAGGATGTATCACAAGCCTTAAAATCTGGTGATTCTTCACATTGCCATGCCCCTGAAATACTATAAGTCAACCATAATCCAATAGAAAATATACATATTAAGAAAAAAATCTGGTGATTCTTTTCACGAAATATTTCACTTTTAAGCATTTACCCTGAGGAAATAATCATGGCAGCACAAAAATATAGAAAGAAGAATATTCACTGTAGCAGCATCTCCCATTATTTTGCTGTTAACAATAATCTAAACGTCTAAACTATAAACTGATTAAGTCAATCATGATCAGCCCATGCAGCAGAATACTATACAGTTACTGAAAGTCATGTCATGGAAGGGTTTGCAAATGACCAGTGTAAATACTGTAGTGTGTTACAGTGTGTGCAGTTTGTACAGAGTGACTGTGTGTGTGAGTACCAAAAGAACATTTCACAAAATGTCAGTAGTGCTTATCTCTGGATGTTGATATTATGGGTGATGATTTTTCTTCTTTATCCAGCTTCCCTGCCCCATCTCCCTGCAGCGAAGGGTTATCTCCAAAGTCTTTCAATTAGGATGTATTAATTTAAAAATGAGAAGAGAAAAAGAAACTGCGATGCATTTTTGAGAAACATTGACATCACACTAACTTCTTGGGGACCCCAGACTCTCAGGCAAGGGCGAGCTCTTGCTTTGCGCTACCTGGGAGATGACTCGCCAAGTCCAGAAGTCTAGTCTCCCAGACCAAAAAGACAAGCTTATTGGGTCACACCCATCCTCTGTATTTCATCCATTCAGTCTAAAGTGTTTAACTGAGTACCTGCTCTGTGCTAGGCACTAGGGGTACAACAGTCAGGAGGAGAAAAGGGAAAGAGAAAGGAGAAAGGATGAGAAGGAGGGAGAGAAGAAGAAAGCCTTCTAATGTACTGTGAGGGACTCTGACCTCAGCGACGTGGTGGCCAGGAGCAGCGCTGTGAACCCGCCCTCAGGTGCACAAGCTTGTTCTGGAGGCAGCTGTCAGGGGTGGCACAGCTTCCTTCGGACCTCAGGCACTAAGGTGAGAAAGAGCTACGAGCATCCAGTGCAAGGTAACAGGATGGCTGGAGACACTGGCTCCTGAGGGAGCAGGGTTGCTATAGAGACAGAGAGAGGGCTGGACCAGCAGGGGTTGGAGCAGAAGAGACCAGACCACAGGCGAATCTTGTGGCCACATTCTGGGACCCACTGAAGGGCTCTGGATCTGAGAGCAGCTGGGAGATCCTAGGAGACCCCTAGGAGCCCCATCCCGGGTGGCGGCAGGCAGACTTGAGCAGGAAGAGAGACCCTCATAGAGTCACAAGGAAATCACCCGGTGATGCACAGACTATTTTTAAGTGACTTCATCTTTGACTCCCTGCCGGGGAGTCTCCGATCTTAAGGTTCAAAGGCTCGAACAAAGGAAAGACCAGCTTTTTGAGCGTGAAGTGACAACGCGGGGCGGTGGCTTTCCAGCACAACTAAATTCTAGGTGAGCAGAGGCCACAGCTGTGGAAAGCACGGTTTTGCCTGGAAAGTACAAAGTGCCTTTTTCCCACTTTATTCATCAATAACCCTACAATTGGAGCTGACACATCCAAGCTTCAAAGTGAAAGCAAAGAGCTCAGTTTGTGAATATTAAGCGGCTTGCCGAGAGATGGTCTGACCCTTAGGTTTCAGCGGCGTTCAGTGCTGACAGACAAGGGGCCTAACGTTCATCAGACCCCTTCAGGGCTGGGCGGCTCACCGGCCAGCTGCGGGCTCTCTCTTCTGATCTCTCAAGGGCCTGTTTTCCATTTCTAGTGGGGAAGAGATTTCTTCTAATGAGAAGGTATTCATGTCCATCTGTTTAGTCACCTGCCATGGGATGCAGGGCCTGGCTTTGGCTGAAAAGAAACATCTGCAAACTAGATTACTGAGAAACTCTTGAACCTGGCACATAGCACTTCTCCCCTAGTCTACTTTCCTCTAAAAATGTAAGTATTAATTTTTAAAAAACAAAGGTGGGGTTTCCTGGGGGTGGATCTCTCAGAGGCCCAAGAGGCTGTGGGAAGACTACTGAAGACCCTCGCTGGCTGGCACCAACGCTATGAGATGCATATGTTACCTACACGACAAACAGTAGATGTGAAAAGAGTTAAAGAGCGAAACCTCACCGCTCAGCCCTGGAGTGGCGGGGGGTGGGAGGGCACTAAA
>SJYG01000388.1:1213482-1312042 GCA_006410535.1 Litocranius walleri | reverse complement strand
AGCCCTGGAGTGGCAGGGGGGGGGGGCACTAAGGGGTCGCTCAGGAAGTAGCGCGGCTTCCTGCCATCTGCACGGGCAAGGAGTTGTTGTTCCGGTTGTGCTCAATCCGGAAGACGGGAGTGAGAGGAGATCACACCTGTACCCTCCCTCCGCAGGGTGGCAGAGACCAGGGTCAGCCCACAGAGGAAGGGAGCCACGTGGCAGCACGCTAGGAGGGGGAACGGTCGCCTGGCATCACAAATGTCGGAGAGCAGCCACCGCCGAGCGCTGCGGGCCACTGCAGAACGCAGAAGACGCCCTGGCTTGGGAGACAGCGTCCTGAGCAGCCAGGGCTGTTGGCCCGCTGTCGGCACGTGAAGGGTATTGATGGCTCACGCTGGCCTGAAGCCCCATCCACGCACCGCAGAAGGGCTGTGCGCGCCCGGGCGTGAACCCCTGTCCTGTCCGCAGTGCGCACACACGCGCGCGCGCGGACACACACACATATGCATTCCTGGAGTGTTTAAATCTCCATGAAACCACCGAGGGTCACGGGGTGGCGAGGAAGCCCCTTAGAATCCAGTCCCCGTAGCAAGAACTCCAGCATCCAATCCGTCCTGAGACTACCCTGGGCTCGCCCCGCCTGCCGCCGGCCGCTCGCTCCGCCCCCAGCGGCTTGCTCCGCCCCCAGCGGCTCGCCCCGCCTGCCGCCGGCCGCTCGCTCCGCCCCCAGCGGCTTGCTCCGCCCCCAGCGGCTCGCCCCGCCTGCCGCCGGCCGCTCGCTCCGCCCCCAGCGGCTTGCTCCGCCCCCAGCGGCTCGCCCCGCCTGCCGCCGGCCGCTCGCTCCGCCCCCAGCGGCTTGCTCCGCCCCCAGCGGCTCGCCCCGCCTGCCGCCGGCCGCTCGCTCCGCCCCCAGCGGCTTGCTCCGCCCCCAGCGGCTCGCCCCGCCCGCCGCCGGCCGCTTGCTCCGCCCCCAGCGGCGGCATGTCCGCGGCTCCCGCCTGGCTCTCTCCGCTCACTCACTTCTCGCTCCATTCCCTCAGCTCTGCAGCAGAGCCCGGCCACCTGCTGTCACCTTACCTTCTCCTGTGGGGCGGTGTTGCCCTCCTCCACTTCCATCTTTGGACTCCTGCCCTCAGGCTCCCGCTCATCCTTACAGTCTCTCCTGAAACACCAGAGTTTTCCTAAGAGCGGGCACTGACAGCCACCCTGATGAGAACATTCTTACCGGGCAAGAAAAGAAAGACACCATCGCCAAGCGAACCTCTGTGGAAAGAAAGCAGCTGGCGACAGAGAGGAAGACGGTTATTTAAGGGTAGAAGGGAAATCTGAACGCGACAGAAGAGTGCGGGGACTTCAGCAGGGCGTGATCAGGGCCTGGGGGTCAACACCAGAGCTTGGGGGTATAGTCAGTCACTATTTATATACACATACTGTTTACATGCATGTAACTATTTACATGCACATAATACATACATGTAACATAGTTACATATACATAAGGACAGAGGATGAGATGCTTGGATGGCATCACCAACTTGATGGACATGAGTCTGAGTAAGCTCCGGGAACTGGTGATGGACAGGGAAGCCTGGCGTGCTGCAGTCCATGGGGTCGCAAAGAGTCAGACACGACTGAGCAACTGAACTGAACTTAAGGACAGAGGATGAGATGCTTGGATGGCATCACCAACTTGATGGACATGAGTCTGAGTAAGCTCCGGGAACTGGTGATGGACAGGGAAGCCTGGCGTGCTGCAGTCCATGGGGTCGCAAAGAGTCAGACACGACTGAGCAACTGAACTGAACTGAACTGAACCATCTTTCGGGGCTTCCCAGGAGGTGATAGTGAAAAAGAAGCCACACCCAGTACAGAAGACATAAGAGACATGGGTTCGATCCCTGGGTTGGAAAGATCCCCTGGAGAAGGAAATGGCAACCCACTCCAGTATTCCGGCCTGGAGAATCCCATGGACAGAGGAGTCTGGCGGGCTATAGCCTATAGGGTCGCAAAGAGTTGGATGGGATTGAAGTGACTTAGCACACAGGCCCAAAATGGTCTTTCAGATAAGGATACAAACTGACCCTAATTTTATTTTATAATAAATATATAATTATTTTCATATACTGAGGAGCAGGACCTTCTCAGTGAATTCTTTGGCTGCCTTCATGAAGCTTCTGGTTAAAGGACTCAGCACACCCTGCTTTAACTGGGCCAGGCAAGCCGCAGCTGATGATTTCAGGCAAGCCCTAGTTCTTGGGAAGCAGGACTCCTTAGAGCAAGTGGCTGGCTACTCCTCATCCTTTTACAGATGTGCTACGTTTTACACAAAGTATTGCCTGTCGTTTAGCACAGAACATTTTATTAAGAACTTAGATGAGTTTTTAAACAAATTGTACACTCTGCAACAGACCAAGTCCTCTGGTCTAGAGCAGAGCTTCTCACCCTGTAGTCCCCAGACCAGCAGTGATGACCTCCCCTGGGCTTGTTAGAAATGTGAGCCCTCAGCCCCACTGCAGACCTCTAGGACTGGGGACTCGGCTGTGAAGGAGCCCTCCAAGTGAGGCTGACCCCCTCCTGAGTCCAAGAACCACTGCTCCAGACCCACCCACCTCCAGAGCCTCTCAATAGTCCATACTGAATATTTCTAGATGCCCAGGTATGCGCTTAGTCTCTCAGTCGTGTCCAACTCTTTGCAACCCCATGGACGGTAGCCTATCAGGCGCCTCTGTCCATGGATTTCCCAGGCAAAAATATTGGAGCGGGTTGCCATGTCCTTCTCCAGGAGATCTTCCCGGCCCAGGGATTGACTCTGTGTTTCCTGCGTTGGCAGGCTGATTCTCTACCACTGCACCGCCTGGAAAGCCCCTAGATGTCAAAACAGCCTCTGAATCATGCCTCTTTTCATGGCAAGGTCCTTTGATTTACGAAAGTCTGCAGCCCAGTCCTCAGATGAGCTGGCCTCCCTCTTGGGGCTGCTCATGGGGCATCTCTCCTGGCCGCCTCTCCTGGTCCTCCACCTGGTGGGTGGGGCTGCTCCCAGGGGTGAAGGGGCGTGGCCTCAGCTGCTCCCAGGGAGGGGCTGCTGGGGTGGGGGAGGTGGGGGGGGCTGCTCCCAGGGGTGGAGGCGCGTGGCCTCAGCTGCTCTTTACTATGACTGTTCAGAGCCCTCTCAGTGAGGAGCCCTCAGAGGNCCTGAGTCCAAGAACCACTGCTCCAGACCCACCCACCTCCAGAGCCTCTCAATAGTCCATACTGAATATTTCTAGATGCCCAGGTATGCGCTTAGTCTCTCAGTCGTGTCCAACTCTTTGCAACCCCATGGACGGTAGCCTATCAGGCGCCTCTGTCCATGGATTTCCCAGGCAAAAATATTGGAGCGGGTTGCCATGTCCTTCTCCAGGAGATCTTCCCGGCCCAGGGATTGACTCTGTGTTTCCTGCGTTGGCAGGCTGATTCTCTACCACTGCACCGCCTGGAAAGCCCCTAGATGTCAAAACAGCCTCTGAATCATGCCTCTTTTCATGGCAAGGTCCTTTGATTTACGAAAGTCTGCAGCCCAGTCCTCAGATGAGCTGGCCTCCCTCTTGGGGCTGCTCATGGGGCATCTCTCCTGGCCGCCTCTCCTGGTCCTCCACCTGGTGGGTGGGGCTGCTCCCAGGGGTGAAGGGGCGTGGCCTCAGCTGCTCCCAGGGAGGGGCTGCTGGGGTGGGGGAGGTGGGGGGGGCTGCTCCCAGGGGTGGAGGCGCGTGGCCTCAGCTGCTCTTTACTATGACTGTTCAGAGCCCTCTCAGTGAGGAGCCCTCAGAGGTCCCTAGAAAAAGGCTCCACGTCCCTGTCCTGGAGTCGCTGCTGGTCGCAGGCTCCCAGGGCCCACAGCTCTCGCCTTGGGCTCTCACCTCAACTCTGTTCACAGCGTGCCGCCCTCCTGCCCACTCGGGCCCTGCAGAGCGTAGAAGTTTACCCCCCTCTCCTCTCCTCTGGGGCTCAGATTTCCCCTTGGGTTTCACAAAAAGCCAGTGGTTCTTCAATTTGAACGGGTGTCAGACCCACCTGATGGGCTTATTAAGACACAGTGCTGGCCCCGCCCAGGAGTTTCTGATTCAGCGGGTTCTCAGCCTGCAGTGGAAGAATTTACATTTCTAACAAGCTCTTGGTGCAAGTTGATGCTGTGGTCCAGGAATCCTACTTTGAACATCTCTGTTGAAAACCAACATCATTGAACCCAAAAAACAAACAAACAAAAACCAGTCCCCAAATGACCACACCCTTTCATATCCCAAGAAATCCAAAGTATCCTTCAGTTAAGTCAACTTATTTCACTGGTAATTAAGTTCCACTTACTGTGAAAAAAGAAGTTTTGAAGTTACTTTAATTCTTCTTTAAGCCATCAGGAGAAATAGTCAATTTACTCAATGTGCTCAGAGAAATGCTTTTCCTCCCAGGGGAAATAGTGTTCTCTGCAGCTTCTAAAATCTGCTGGCCCCAGCCCTGACTCTGGTTCCCTTAAGCTAAGGAGGAGCTGGGGTTGGGCTGGGGACCCGGGGTGAGAAGCTTCGCTGTCACAGTGCAGGACGTGGAGGATGGGGGACAGGGAGAGAGACTCTTGGCTTTGAATAAGAAGCAGGAGGTGACATCAATAACCCTGCCGCTGACCCGAACCATCAGGCCCCAGGCTTCCTAGGGAAGCCCTGACTTCTCCACCCCTCCCCATCCTTCCCACAAAGCTGAGCCCAGAAATAGAACCCAGCTCACTTCTCAGGGCTCTTGCCTGCATCCTCTCCAGAGACCACAGCAGCTGCCCCCAAGGACACAGCCCTGCTCTCCCAGCTGAAGTCTAAATCCCGAGTGGAAGCCAGAGTGAAGTGCCAACAGGGCAAGAGCCTCATTCCAGACCTCAGAGGTCCTTCTGCAGCCCCCAAAGGCCAGACCCCCAGTCCATAACCCACATCAGAGCCCCCTTGGGACAGTATGCTAGTGATGGAAAACACGTAGAGGCCTGTGGTTTCGCTTTCCTGAGTTCACTGCTCTACCTGGGGGCGGGGTTCCAGGGAGGGTGGGTCTGTACTGTGGGCAAGGTTGCACAGTAGGGCCGCTTATAAGGAAGGGAGAGCTGTGGGGAGGACAGGGCTACACGGAGGGCGGGGCTACAAGGAGGGTGGGGTTACAAGGAGGGCCGTTTGCTGCTGCTGCTGCTGCTAAGTCGCTTAAGTCGTGTCCGACTCTGTGCGACTCCATAGACGGCAGCCTGGTACAGGCCCAGCCAAAAGGTCACGTGTTACTTGCTGCCCCTTCTCTTTGAGAACAGAAAATCAAACATCACCTACCCCAGACCTAGACTAGCCTCGCCTGTTGATTCAAGCTCCAAAGGTTCAGGGAACTGCATTCAAAGGCCACTGCTAGCTGCCTTTGGACTTCCCCGGTGGCTCAGTAAAGAATCTGGACACTGCCTGCAATGCAGGAGACTGAGGTTCGATCCCTGGGTGGGGAGGATCCCCTGGAGAAGGAAATGGCAACCCACTCCAGTATTCTTACCTGGAGAATCCCATGGACAGAGGAACCTGGTGGGTTATCCAAGTCCCTGGGGTCTCAACGAGTTGGACACTGCTTAGAGACTAAATTACCGCCAACTGCCTTTTGCTTCTCACAGTGGTTCCCCAGGAGCATAAAATAGAAGAAGTGAAACTGATCATGTCACTGCTTGATAAGGGGAGAGGAAGCACATGGACGGTGCTGTTTATTGGGCCCTGTTATCGTGCAGGTCACACACAGGGTCTCCGCGCCATGAAAGGGTTTGCAGCTGCCCTTCTCATCTGGACTCTGCTGTCTCCCTGGAGAGCTGGCGGGGAAGCCTGGCCCAGGCACACGGCCTGCAGGAACGGGAATCTGCAAGTGCTCTACCAGAGCTGCGGTAAGTGCTTTCTGAACATTGGTTTCTGTTTACGGGGAAGGCACGGCCCACACATTGAGATGCTTGAGCACTTTATGGGAGTGGAGGAAGGGCAGGGAGACAGCGAATGAATGGGTAGGTGTGGACCACGGGAAGCCCTGGGCAGGAGAAGCAGTCTGGCGGGAGAGAGCTGGAGAGCACTACCAGAGGGACGGAAAAGCACAGTGACTGTCTAGATCAGAAGGGAAAGGAAGATGTGCCTACAGTGCGGAAGACCTGGGTTCGATCCCTGGGTCAGAGAAGAGAGGTGGCTACCCACTCCAGTATTCTTGCTGGAGAATTCCACGGACAGAGGGTCCCAGCGGGCTACCACGCATAAGATCACTAACCTCACAGAGCCCGATAAAGAGCTGACTGCCCCGGGAGTCTACCAAGTCATGAAACCTCGCCAGTTCAGGATCAGGGAGGGAGGCTTCCATCAGTTCAGTTCAGTCGCTCAGTTGTGTCCAACTCTGCAGCCCCATGGACAGAAGCACACCAGGCTTCCCTGTCCATCACCAACTCCCAGAGCTTGCTCAAACTCATGTCCACCGAGTCAGTGATGTCATCATGGTGAAGCTTCCATGGCCTCCCCCGATTGCTCACCCGGGGCACCTCTCCAGGCTACGTTGTTTGCCAGTTGAGTGAAAAGATCATTTTTGTCGGGAGAAGATTCCTGTTCTTCTGATGATGCTGCCAGAACTCCTCTCACTGCAGCAACGTCATTTATTCATTCAACAAACACTTATCCAGCTGCTGCTAATGCCACGGTTTTCTCTAGCTCTGGACATGATTAGAGGGAAAGAGCCAAGGCTGTTACCCCACCAACCAGTGCTGCAGCCTGGTGAACAGAGTGCAGGGAGCTGCCGTGGTCAGATCTGAGCCGAGTCTTGAGGCTGTGTTTGTTTTCTGGGGCCATTGAAACACCACGGACAGAGGGGCTTTGACAGTAGAGGCTGCAAGCCTTGCAAGACCAAGGTGCCAGCAGGACTCGTGTCTCCTGGGCCTGCAGGTGGCCTCCTTTTCCGCCTGGCTTCACCTGCTCTTTGCTCTGTGCCCACATGTTCCTCGTGTGTCTGTGTCCATTCTCACGAGGACATCAGTCATATCGGATTAAGGCCCACCCATTCAGGAAGATCCCCTGGAGGAGGAAGTGGCAACCTACTCCAGGAGTCTTGCCTGGGAAATCCCATGGACAGGGGAGCCTGGCAGGCTACAGTCCATGGAGTTGCAAGGAACTGGACAGGACTGGGTGGCTGAGAACATATACACACGTTCAGTTCATAAAGGGGGCCTGAGTGGGGAGAAATGAGCCCAGTCTCACGATCGCATGTTGAATGAAGATGAGAGGGACTGGCTCACGATGTCATGACCTTGTGAAACATGACATCTTGGTGGTAGACAGGGGGCAAAATGCTGCTCAGACTGTAGGCGGTGGAAAGCAGATGCCCTTTAAATATCCAAGCCGGCCCCACAATATGCCGAGGAGGGGCATCAATGTTACACTGAGCAGAAGCTGGGCCCTGCAACTGGCACCCAAGGAGCTGCCTCACAGATGTCCAGGCTTGATGCTTTTAAAAAGATGGAACATAGAAGACTGAAACACACACGTGTGTGCATACACACACACGTAAACATACACGCATACATACACATATGCACACACATACATGCACACACACGCAAATCTTGTTTACTGTGGAAGAGAAGGAAAGGCTGGGTGCTGGGAGTGCCCGCCGCCTTCCTCTCACTCTTCCCTTGGGGCTGGGATGCTTTCTGCTGGTATCTGTTCCTTTTCAGGGCAGGATTAGAGGCAAAACTTGAGATGAATGCACCGCTCAGGATTTGTTTTTCCAGTTCACCCTCCCATAAACGGTTGCCATGGCTGGTCCACCTCTCAGACCAGCCTGCAGCCTGCATCCAAGCCTGGCAACCACCTCTCCCGCCGCTGCCAGGAGCAGATGCTCCAGGGAAACGGATCGTGTCGCTGCTGCCTGGGGAGCACCCCTCCCCTCCCTCTGAAGGGGCGGCTGCTCTGTGGAGTCAGTGAGTGCTGGTCACAGCCTTGCTCTAAGCACCAGTGGAAGGAACGGGGGAGACGCAGTTCCAGCCCAAGAGCGGCGGGAGGAGGAGCCAAGCAACAGGGTAAACGCCCTGTGGGAAGGGCTGGATTAGAGACGGTGTCCTGCACCAGGGATGTGATGATGGCTGGAGAGGGTGAGGCTGAGTCTGTGCCACCAGGGAACCTGTCCTCAGGCTTGAGTTCAACCACGTAGGATGATGAGAATAGGGATTACAGCAGCTCATGTGCATAAAGGGTACATGTGTTAGGGTCACACTAAGCACTTTCTAAGTGCTATTTTTATTCACAGATGTGTAAGCTGAGGGTGCATGCTAAGTCACGTCAGTCGTGTCTGACTCTTTGCCACCTCATGGACTGTAGCCCGCCAGGCTCCCATGTCCATGGGATTCTCCAGGCAAGAATACAGGATGGGGTTGCCATGCCCTCCTCCGGGGGATTTTCCAACCCAGGGATCGAACCCAGGTCTCCTGCATTGCAGGCAGATTCTTTACCATCTAAGCCACCAGGGAAGCCTGAGAATACTGGAGTGGGTTGCCATGCCCTTCTCCAGGGGATCTCCCAGGACCAGGAATGAAACCTTGCATCAGATATGATGAGCAGTGAAACAACAACAAACTGAGGATGAGTGACATCAGATAGCTTTTCTGAGGCCACCAGGTAGCAGTGGCAGAGTGACACCTCCAGGGGCACAGACCAGGCATTAAGTAAATATCTGTGGAGTTAAAATGCATTGATTCCAGGCCCACTCTGAATCAACTGGCATCTAGAATGTTGTCAGAAGGCAAATGGCATAGGGGTGCGAGCGGGAAGGAGCGTGTAGGCCGAGGACAGTGTGAGTGAAGGCTGGGTTTAGCCTCAGGGGCTGGGGAAGGACTGGGACACGGGGGAGGGTGAGCGATAAGGTGGGAAGGGTGGGCAGAGCCCAGGGGTGATGGTGACTTTAATGTGTCAGTGTGACCAGGGCCTGGGATGCCCAGATGGCTGGTTAAACATCATGTCCAGGGTGTCTCAGATGCTTCCAGAGGAGATGAGCGCTGGTGCAGTGGACTGAGTAAAGCAGACGGTCCTCCCAGTGCGGGCGGGCAGCTCCCAACCTGTGAGGCCTGACACCCACACAAAGGCGGGGACAGGGAGAACTCACTCTCTGCCTGACTGTGAGGCTGGGATGCCCATCTCCCACCTGGAGTGCCCCCACCCCAGGTCTCAGGCCTTCGGGCCACACCACCGGCCCTCCTGGGGCTCCGGCTCACTGACGGCAGACTCTGAACGTCTCAGGTTCCATCATCACACGAGCCTACACCGTGTAACAAGTCTCTTTCCGGGACAGATACAGATATGTGTCACAATCACCAACAGGTCATGACCTGTGTGGAGGATGGAAAAGAATCCCCAGGCAGGATGAAAGGAGAATAAAGTTTATTAAAGTGGGGGACGCTCTTAGAACAGTAGGCTGGCTCCAGGGGGAGCCAACCCTTTCAAGAGCTAGTAGCCAATGTTTATAGCCTCTAAAAGAGAAAATATTCCTACTGAGAGGGTGGCATTAGGTGATGGGTTAAGATGCTATAGGGTGGCTAACAGAGTAGAAATTTTACCTAATATGGAGTCAGGGATCGGGCCACTGGCTGGAGGCTCATGGTAGCAGTTGCTATGGGTTCGGTCAGTTCCAGAGATGCTTGACCTGTAACCTTGGTATAGGACTCCACACAGAGGGCAAAGGTTCAATCCCTGGTCTGGGAACTAAGATCCTCTATGATGCATGGTACAGCAAAAGAAAAAAAAAAAAAATTAATAATCCCGGAAGGAATTGCTGGGAGCCTACCTTAGCATCATTTCAGCATCCTTAATGTCAGAGGGAGACTGGTGTATGCCAGGGTTAGCAGAGAGGAAAGTGGTGTCCTGGGAGCTCCTCCAGAGATGGGTCTCCTCCCATCTTGCCAGCCATCGAGCTGTGGGGGGACGGAATGGCTGCACGCCCTCCCGGACGGGAATGCCCCTCAAGGCATCCCACCGTGAGGCACGCAAAGACTGTGTGCTGTGACGCTGCATCCAGGCCTGGGCTTTAGACGGCCTTAGGCACAAGGGGCTCCTGGAATCCCGGTGTTAGGTAAAGACGACCAGGGCCCCAACAGAGTATTTAACAGGCTTTACTGGGGAAGCGCTCCCGGGCGGGGTTCCCAGACCCGAAGGAGGCAGGTCCAGGAAGTCCGCGCTGGACCGCGCTAGAAGTTTGTTTATATATGCACGCGCGGGGGCTGGCCAGGTTAGCGGAAGGGGTTTGGATAGGTTGCCCGTTCGCGGCGGCGCGGGCTGGTAGGTCTTTCTATGCGGCTGGGGCAGGGCAGCTTTGGCGGCGAAGTGTGCTGTCCTTGGTCCCCGGGATCCGGAAGCCTCCCTCCATTAGGGACTCCCCCGGCCGGCGGGAGAGAGGAGGGGCGGCCCCTTATGGCAACCGGCGAAGTGTGCTGTCACTGGGGACCCTCTCGCCGGCGGGAGGGAGAGGAGGGGCGGCCCATCATGGCCCCCGGGGTCCGACCTTACACCCGGTACAGGTGTGTTCACATCACGATCATCCACGGATGTGGAAGAATCAGCAATCAAGGATTCGCTGTCTTCCGGGTTTAGCGCTTTCTTTCCTCCTTCTCTGCCCGTTTTATAATCTCAGTGGGACGGGGAGATCATAGGCTAGAAACTGTTCTGAACAATATAAAAATCTTCAAGGTGAAAGAAGGAACTTCACAAGCAGTTACTGGGTGCTGGGCTTAGACCAGGAAGTGAGCATAAGTGTCTGAAAAAGCAGAAGTCCTGCTCCATCCAAATGGTGGTGCTGCCGCAGAGAAGAGGGTGACAGTCTTTACAAAAGCGAAAGGTGGAATTAAAGCAGTCAGGGGCCTTTCTTCTGTTAAATCCTAGGGCAGTTTCCAGGGCTAGAAAAAACCCAGAGGCCCCACCTCGCCTATCTGCCCAAAGGTCCGCCAGTGCGGTTGTTTCTGTTTCTGTCACACAAAGATGGGGAGGTGGGTCACGAGAGCGCAGGTGATGAGATGAACTAGAGATTGGGGGAAGCAGAGCCGGGAGGGGAATCATGAAGCCAGCACGTGGCAGCAGGGAGGTCGGGAAACTTACAACAGGGGAGGCCACCTGAGGCCTAAGAGCTTGGGGTCTGGGGCCCGCAAACCTCACTCCAGCCCCTGGGCAATCCTGTTTCCTCTAGGTGATAGTCGAGGGTGTGTGAGTTTCTTGCAGTGGCTGTAACAAGGTATCACTTGACACTTAGCGGCTTTAAAGGATTCTTAAATCCTGAAGAGTTTTGGAGGCCAGGAGTCCAAAGTCAGTTTTGCTGGGCCCAAGGGAACCCTCCCTCAAACTCCCCAGGGGAGGAGACTTTCTTCGCCTCTTCCAGCGTCTGCATCCCTGGGTCACAGCCCCCTCCTGCATTTCCAAAGCCAGCAGTACAGCGCCTGGCCTCTGCGGTCACATCCCTTCCTTCTTCCGTATCCTGTCTCCCTCAGCCTCCCTCTTGGGAGGCCCCCTGAGATTAGGATGATCTCACAGTCTCAGCTTACCTTCATCACTTCTGCATGGTCCTCTGTGCCACCTGAGGGAACACTCACAGATCCTGGGGATGGAGACGTGATTATCTTTGGGAACCATTCTCCAGTCCACTGCACCAAGGATAAGAATCTTATCAGCATCTCAGGGCTGTGTGAGAACCAAGTGAAATGTGATGAGCATATACTAAGCACTCAATAAATCTTTGCCGCAGGTGACTTGTGAGATACTTCACAGCCACTAGGGATGTATTTGACTACAAGCTTCCTAGAAGTTGGGGCTTCCCTGGTGGCTCAGACAGTCAAGAATCTGCCTGCAATATGGGAGACCTGGGTTCAATCCCTAGGTCAGAAAGATCCCCAGGAGAATGGAATGGCAGCCCACTCCAGTATTCTTGCCTGGAAAATCCCGTGGACAGAAGAGCCTGGAAGGCTACAGTCCATGGGATTGCAAGGAGCTGGACACGACTGAGCAACTAACGTTACACCGTTTACAAAATCAAGCCAGTTTTTAAGGAGATGTCCAGCTTTTCCTGACCCTGGGATCAGCCGTGAGGAACTTCTCCCTAACATAGATGTTACCTTGGACAGCATTTCCACAGGCAAAGCCACAGTGACTCACGCCTGGTGCCCCTCAGTGTGGACCAAGGGCTCATCACCAAAATGCAACTGGGAATGATTTTGCAAAGGGCTGCAGTGGAACCTTCTCTGAGTGTGCACTTGCAGGTCTGGGTTGCTCGAGGGGAAGTTGAGTGCCCGTAGGAATGAGTGAGTTGCGTGTGGCCCAGGACTCGTTCCATCCGTAAATGTCATTGTGTCCATTGCTGCTGTCTCTGCTGTGATGGGGTTTTTGGTGAGAGTTGGAGAGCAGCTGTATTTTCTGACAACAGCCTTGAGTGTAGGTCCTAGTGCTGTCAGTTAGCATGCCTTGACATCAACCAGGCAAAGAGGAGGATCAGAAAAAGTAAGAGGCATGTATGCAGGTGGGGAACAGGTACTCCCCTCCAAACCTCAACCCCAAACAACGGTCTGGAGAGGAGGTGAGCTGAAAGAGAAGGGCCCCCACCCAGGAACCGTGTGCCACCTGGATGGGTGTTGGTTCCTTCTCTGGGGAGCCTTGTGATGCTCCAGGACTTCCCTCTAGGATGTAGAGTAGCCCAGTGAGCATCTCGGGAGCCCTCTGAAGTCCTCCAGGGACCAAGCGCATCCATCTGGGATCTGGGTGCATCCACAGGGTGGGGGGGGGGGCATTCCTGCGCAGCAGGCAAAGGGCAAGCAAGCTGGCATTGTGAGGGACCTGCCTCCGTGCAAGGGACCCAACAAGGCTGAGCTGTGCATCGGCGTCTTCTTGGGAGTCTGTGCCAATTTCTTCCGCAGAGCCTCTCCACCTCTGGAACAGAACGAGGCCGGGGAGAGGGGAGGGCGGCTGTAACCAGCCAGTGGCCGGGAGGAGGAAGAAACAGATCCGGGGCCCATAATGAGCTGCTTCCAAGCCTCCAGTTCAGTTCAGTTCACTTCAGTCACTCAGTTGTGTCTGACTCTTTGCAGCCCCATGAATTGCAGCACGCCAGGCCTCCCTGTCCATCACCATCTCCCAGAGTTCACTCAGACTCATGTCCATCGAGTCCGTGATGCCATCCAGCCATCTCACCCTCTGTTGTCCCCTTCTCCTCCTGCCCCCAATCCCTCCCAGCATCAGAGTCTTTTCCAATGAGTCAACTCTTCACATGAGATGGTCAAAGTACTGGAGTTTCAGCTTTAGCATCATTCCTTCCAAAGAAATCCCAGGGCTGATCTCCTTCAAAATGAACTGGTTGGATCTCCTTGCAGTCCAAGGGATTCTCAAGAGTCTTCTCCAACACCACAGGTCAAAAGCATCAATTCTTCAGCACTCAGCTTTCTTCACAGTCCAACTCTCACATCCATACATGACCACTGGGAAAACCATAGCCTTGACTACATGGACCTTTGTTGGCAAAGTAATGTCTGCTTTTCAACATGCTATCTGTCTAGGTTGGTCATAACTTTCCTTCTAAGGAGTAAGCGTCTTTTAATTTCATGGTTGCAATCACCATCTGCAGTGATTTTGGAGCCCCCAAAAATAAAGTCTGACAGTTTCCACTGTTTCCCCATGTATTTCCCATGAAGTGATGGGACCAGATGTCATGATCTTTATTTTCTGAATGTTGAGCTTTCAGCCAACTTTATCACTCTCCTCTTTCACTTTCTGGGGGGGGGGGCATTCCTGCGCAGCAGGCAAAGGGCAAGCAAGCTGGCATTGTGAGGGACCTGCCTCCGTGCAAGGGACCCAACAAGGCTGAGCTGTGCATCGGCGTCTTCTTGGGAGTCTGTGCCAATTTCTTCCGCAGAGCCTCTCCACCTCTGGAACAGAACGAGGCCGGGGAGAGGGGAGGGCGGCTGTAACCAGCCAGTGGCCGGGAGGAGGAAGAAACAGATCCGGGGCCCATAATGAGCTGCTTCCAAGCCTCCAGTTCAGTTCAGTTCACTTCAGTCACTCAGTTGTGTCTGACTCTTTGCAGCCCCATGAATTGCAGCACGCCAGGCCTCCCTGTCCATCACCATCTCCCAGAGTTCACTCAGACTCATGTCCATCGAGTCCGTGATGCCATCCAGCCATCTCACCCTCTGTTGTCCCCTTCTCCTCCTGCCCCCAATCCCTCCCAGCATCAGAGTCTTTTCCAATGAGTCAACTCTTCACATGAGATGGTCAAAGTACTGGAGTTTCAGCTTTAGCATCATTCCTTCCAAAGAAATCCCAGGGCTGATCTCCTTCAAAATGAACTGGTTGGATCTCCTTGCAGTCCAAGGGATTCTCAAGAGTCTTCTCCAACACCACAGGTCAAAAGCATCAATTCTTCAGCACTCAGCTTTCTTCACAGTCCAACTCTCACATCCATACATGACCACTGGGAAAACCATAGCCTTGACTACATGGACCTTTGTTGGCAAAGTAATGTCTGCTTTTCAACATGCTATCTGTCTAGGTTGGTCATAACTTTCCTTCTAAGGAGTAAGCGTCTTTTAATTTCATGGTTGCAATCACCATCTGCAGTGATTTTGGAGCCCCCAAAAATAAAGTCTGACAGTTTCCACTGTTTCCCCATGTATTTCCCATGAAGTGATGGGACCAGATGTCATGATCTTTATTTTCTGAATGTTGAGCTTTCAGCCAACTTTATCACTCTCCTCTTTCACTTTCATCAAGAGGCTTTTTAGTTCCTCTTCACTTTCTGCCATTAGGGTGGTGTCATCTACATATCTGAGGTTATTGATATTTCTCCCAGCAATCTTGATTCCAGCTTGTGCTTCTTCCAGCCCAGCGTTTCTCATGATGTACTCTGCATCTAAGTTCAATAAGCAGAGTGACAATATACAGCCTTGAAGTACTCCTTTTCCTATTTGGAACCAGTCTGTTGTTCCATGTCTAGTTCTAACTGTTATTTCCTGACCTGCATATAGATTTCTCAAGAGAAATCCAAGCCTCCAGTGGGGGGTTAACCCTGCTGCTGGGAGCACAGTGAGGTCAGTGTGGGTTCACCCGGCTGCCGGGGGGCCATAGTGAGGTCAGCGGACTCCCCTGAGTGCGGCCTGGCGTCTCTCCTCTGGCCAGATGGGCATTGCGTGAGCCCCAGGAGAAATCTGGAGGAGTGCGATCAGCGCTCCCTTCAGCTGTTCACCCTTAGCATCCTTTCCCATAGCTGGGGCCTTTCTATTCAGGGGGCCTCTGTGTCTTTTAGTGTTCAGTTCTATTAAGAGGCTTTCCTGGTGGCTCAGTCAATAAAGAATCCACCTGCAGTGAAAGAGATGAGGGCTTGATCCCTGGGTCAGGAAGATCCGCTAGAGAAGGAAATGGCAACCCACTCCAGTATTCTTGCCTGGAGAATCCCACGGAGAGAGGAGCCTGGCCACAGTGCTTGAGGTCACAAGAGTTCCACACAGCTGTAGCAACTAAGCTGCCACCATGTTCTATTAAAATATCCCTTTAAACAATTAAACTCTATTTGCGTAATTAATAAACCAAAGCTTTGTAAATTTAAAAAATTGGTTTTATCACAGGCATACATCCATGGGTCGCAAACTTACTAGTAGAATTGTCTTAAGCAGGTAAACAAATATAACAGATTTCCTTAAATGCTTTAAAATCTTCAAAATCAGACAAAGCAAGCACAGGTTATCAGTGACTGTTCACTTACTAGGACCCTTTTCTTAAACTAGTGTCAAGATATTAGTTGTTCAGTCGCTCAGTCAGGTCCAACTCTTTGCAACCCCATGGACCGCAGCACACCCAGCTTCCTGTCCTTCACCATCACCCGGAGCTTCCTCAGACTCATGTCTACTGAGTCTGTGATGCCATCCAACCATCTCTACTGTGCATTTTACTTAATCATCTCTACACTGATATTTATTCCTCCTTGTATTCTTACCTTTTTTGGAGTTATAGCAATGAAAGTGTGAGAGTGTGAGTCACTCAGTTATGTCCAACTCATTGTGACCCCATGGATTATAAGCCGGCCAGGCTCCCCATCCAGGGAATTCTCCAGGCTTGAATACTGGAGTGGGTAGCCAATCCTTTCTCCAGGGGATCTTCCCGACCCAGGGATTGAACCCAGGTCTCCCGCATTGCAGGTAGATTCTTTACCATCTGAGTCGCGAGGGAAGCCCAATTATAGCCATACCCAGGTCAGTATTTTCCAGACCAAACATAAAGCCTATCATCCAGACTAGCCAGGACAAAGGTTTTAAGTTACCAGTCAATTGATTCTGGGCCTGGTGGCCAGCCAGCAAGTTGACGTCTCTGCACTTGAACTTGACCTCTTACATCCTGAAGACCTTTCAGCCCCTTCCTGTCTCAGGGTTCCCTGTGTCCTGCTGCTCTTCAGCCGCTGATGTGTGTTTCTCTGGGTCATTGTGAAGCACTGTAGCATCATTATGCATCAACCTAGCCTGTCAGCTTTGCTGGAAACATACACCCACCACCCTAATGTCAGAACTACAGTGAGGGGATCATTTAGCAGCCACGATGGATTTTATCTTCTGCACAGCTGAGGCTCACCTTAACGTATTTAGCAAACTTATTCTCTTAGAACATAGCACTGGGTTATCTTTTTACTTTGTGTTTGCTGATGCTGGTTTCTCTCGTCCAGCTTTCAATCCAATTTTTATATAAGACCACTTCAGCTGATCAATCCTTCTGTTCTAATTTTTTCCAAGCCCTTGTGTTCATATATATATTTATACACATTATATATATATATATATATACACACACACACACATATTTTTTTTTCTGGCTTATTCATGATGCTTTGTCTTCACTCCTACCTACTTACAAAGATAGAAACAAATCCCGTGATTCTCTCTAGCATATCCAAACTGGTGGAAACATTCTGGATTCCCAAAGAACTAAGAACAAGGCTTCATGCTCATCCAGTGTTTGTGATGGGACGCAACTTCCTTCTTGTCTTTGCTCAGGCTGCCTCACCCAGACAAGCCTGCAAAGTGACTCTGAAAGACAGAATCCCCAGAGATGTCATCTTCAGGAGCCCCACACAGCAGGCACTACCTTTCTTCCTGGTCCCAGAATCTGCCTGGTGTCACCCCAGTCCACAGAAGGGAGCAAGTCCCCGGTGGCCCCCTCCCACCTGCCCCCTCCCGGTCAGAGATGGCATTACAGCTGCCCACCCGCCTCATTGGCTCGCAGTCTTTTTCCAGCTCCAAGGCCAGCACAGAGGACTTGTTCTCCCAGACTGCGGTCTGCAGAGGCTGTGTAGCTGCAGGCGGAGTGGAAGGAGGCTCGCTCCAGCCTGGGCGGGGCTCCTAGAGCCGCTGCCGGGTTCGGCTGAGGCATCCGTCCCTGACGGGGGCCTTGTGGCCTTCTACTGCGGTCCTGGATGTTACTTGGCCTTGAAAGGAGCCTGGCAGCCAGGGTCTGTCCATGACAACCTATTTCTTCACAAGCCTGGTGCTCTGCAGGCATGTGGGGAGGGGTCAGCATCCTTCCACCCCCACCCCCACGCCCCTAGCAGGCGATGGGGCAGACAGGAGACCTCTTAGAGAACTGGGAGATGTTCTGGCCAGACAGAACCCCAGGGCTTCATTCCAAGCGTCTCCTCATCCAGAAGAGGAAACTCGGAGCCAGGAAAACAGTGTCCCAACCACAAGCCACGGAGCAGCGTGGCCGCCGCTCCGTCCCTGGGCCCTTCAGGGCAGACCCGCTTCCAGTCTCCTGCGTGAGCGCCACAGTGTGAACGCACCCGATCTCAGATCAAGGATGCCACCCACACTGCAACCAGACCCTCTCCTTCCTACTCACGCCCCCGATCCTCTTTCTAGGCAGGCCTTCTCTGAAAGCGATGTGCCCACATCCGTTCCTGCCAGGCCCGGGCAAAACAAGGCCCTCTGTGTCTGCAAGACCTAAGAGGGCTCGTTTACAATCCTGAGAGGACCATTTAGTTCCATAAAGGTTCTAGCACCACCAACTGTACATAGAAGAGACATGGTTCCACAGAACAGAGAAGGGAAAGCTTGTTTAGGAGGAAAGCTGCCGCCATCTGTGGCGTGAGCCCCATCAAGGGTTCTAGCAGCACTTAGGAAGCAGATGACCGTCACAGAGGACAATGATGAAAACAGGACAGGTGACTCGGACCCCTGAAGCCCCACAGCTTGATGCCAGCAGCCGGCTTCCGCTGGTCCCTTCTCCAGGTGTACAAAAGCGTGCTGAGAACAGCCAGCTTCTGCCATCAAGGAAAATGCCCAAGTCCCACCTGCCTGCCCCAGGGTCCGCAGGCTCAGGTCTAGATCCTGGATGGTGCCTATTCTGGAAGCACAGCACTGGAGCCCTGGTTCTCTGGCGTCTAAATTCCAGTCTGACCGCCAGAGAGTCGCTAGAATCCCAGCCGGATGGAGAGTGGACAGGAAGGTCCTCTTCCAGGGTGCGCAGCTTCTCTGCCTCATGCTCAGCTTTGGTTTTAACTGAACGAAAGAGCAATTCTTGTGTCAGGCAATGTGCACATTTCAAAAAAATCCCCGAGGAGAACAGAGCATTGCCAGTGACGCTTGGTTTACTTGAAGCAGCGGTTGAACAGCAAGTATCTTGTCCAATCGTGTCTGAGGTTTTAGAGCCAGCTGCCAAAGCAAGGAGCAGGAGGCGCCTGTGCAAACGCTGCCGATTCCCAAGGTCTCAGGGACGCCGCCTTCCTGGCGCCTTCCTAGGGGAGCGGACCTTCAGGAAGGCAGTGAGGGAGAAGCCAGGGAGCAGAGACCACCGTTCCCTTCCTGCCTGACTTGTCATCGCCTTACCTCTCACCCGCTCCAGAGCCCGAGTCAGAGGCTCAAACACCTTCGTGGAAAAGGCAAGTTGTGAAGGAAGGGGATCAGTGGTAACACAATAAAAGCTGCAAGGACTAGAGCTCATCTCAAGGAGGAAACTCCGGTTCCGCTCCATTTGAGTGCCAGGCGGGATTTGGAGACGCAAGACGTCCAACCTTCTCCGTTTTTGAAAGAAAATCTCCTAATCTAGAAGCACCACCTCCTGATTTATGAATATGGCGACGAGCCTAAGTGTTCTTTAACATTGTGAAGGGCAGCGGAACAGCTCTGAGAGCTAGGGCTAAGTCAGGCTCTAGCAATTTACACCCTCTGTTGTAGAGAGAGAGAGGAGATGTTAGTCTGGTCACACCTTTTATTTTTTTGGATACCTAGGCCTGAAGGCCTCCCCTTCCTGGATGCAGAACATCTCAAAAAAAAGCATCTCACTGTCCAGTTTCACCATCACTATCCTCTGTGCCTAAGTGATATCACCACGTGAATCCCCAAGAATTACAAATATGTAAGTTAGGTGTGTGTGTGTGTGTGTGTGTGTGTGTGTGTGTTCTCAGGCGTGTACGACTCTTTCTCAACTCTATGGACTGTAGCCTGCCAGGCTTATCTGTCTGTGGGATTTCCCAGGCAAGAATATGGAAGTGGGTTGTGATTTCCTCCTCTGGGGGATCTTCCAAACCCAGAGATTAGACCCACATTTCTTGCGCCTCCTGCATTGGCAGGCAGATTCTTTACCACTGATGCAAAGCCCCCAAGGTAAGAAATCCACTCACTCAATTTGGAGTGTTCTTGCTAGCCCAAGAATCGGGTGTTCAAGCATGTCCAGGTCACGCTGTTTCCGTCAGCACCCCAACACCTGACATTGCTCGTCAGATTTTGATCCAAATCTGTTGAACTGTTTCTTGTAGTGATGACCTATAGTCATCACTAAAATGTGTATTTCTGTTAAAAAAAAGCAAGAAAGCAGGAGGCCTGAATATGAAGGACTCTGAAGATAAAACGATTTCTTTGCTTTTATCTTTGAGTCCGCAACATTTAGCACCATATATGGCATCAATAGTCTTTACAAACTAGAGGAGTAGGTTTAAGTTATAGGGTTTCCTGAGAAATGACCAGTGACAAAAGGAATCAAGTGCAAATTTATTTGAGAAATGATTCTTGGAAGAACCAAAAGAGAGTGAAGAAGTGAGTCAGGGAAGAAAAGGAAGCCGATCCAGGGGGCCACTGTGGGCAGCTAAAGCCCAGTCCTTCTGGGGCTCCCGGGAGACCGTGAGACATGCCTTGAGGTGGTCAGATCTGAAGGGAGAGGGAACTGGAGTGCTGGTCTGGCAACTTCTATGTGTCATGGTGCTTCTGGGTACGTTGTTTCTGCAGCACGTCTGGCTTGACTGTGTACAGAGCAAACTCCCTCCCACACCCAGAGAGAGCCCTCAGACAGAGCCATAGAATTTTCAGGAAGACTTTGGAGAGAATAAATGCCCTGCTACAGTGTCCTTGTGCACTGAAATCCCTCCCATACACAAAAGCATCCATAAATGGGACACTGGTGAGAGAGACCAAGACAACTCATAAAAAATGCCCAGCGCATCCTGGAACGGGCACCCTGCGGCCTCCGCAGGATGGAAAGCTGTCTTGCTGTAAAATCTGTGGGTAAAATGTGACACAGATCTTTCTACATACATAGGTGAGCTTGCCTGAAAGAACGAGTGCTCTCTGGGAGCCAAAACGGAGAGAGAGCACAAAGGCCGAGTGGAAAGAGGGTGCTGAGGTCGTGTCTGGCTCAGGCCCTGCGTCAGTCTCCACGAGCCAGAATGCGGCTTCAGCAGCTGTGTGTGTGTCTGGTAACCATGGCGGCCTGTGCTGTGCAAAACGGGAAGTGATCCCATTGTGAAGCCAGGACTGCCAAGAGTGATAGCCCCAATAAACAGGGGATGAGAAACAAAGAAACTCATCAGATTCTGTGTGGCCTCTGGAGGAAATAACTCTTCTCCGAGAACCAGGAGCCCCAGACCCGATCTCAGCACAGTTTTGAGGCTCATGTGTATAGACCCTTCATGACCCAGGAAATCCCAAATCTAGGAATCACATTAAAGCGGGCCTTACCTGGGAACACCCGAGACATGTTGGCAGAAGAAAATGCCAGTTTTCTCCAGAGGAACACCTACTCTCAATTTCACTTTCACACGATTTCTGAAGATTCAGCTTACAATCCAAAATTTAAAACCACAAGGAAATAAACCACCATAAGGGAAAGGCAGCGGAAAAACAAAACACAGAATTCTACCCCCGAATATATTACCTTTCGAAAATATGAGATACAGACTGTAAGAGAGAACATGTGATTTGTTTAAAGAAGTGAAAAAGAATCTGAAACATGAGAAAGGAGAAAACAGAACGTCCAAAAAAAATCCGAAAGACCTGAAAAAGGGTCAAGCAGAAGCCCTTGAAATCTTTAATTGTTGAAATAAAAAGCCTCATGGCTAGGTTGGAACACAGATTTAAAAATAGCTGAGAGAGAGGGATCTTCCCTGGTGACCCAGTGGCTAAGATTCTGTGATGCCAGTGCAGGTTCGATCTCTGGTCAGGGAGCTAGGTCCTGAACGCCACAACTATGAGTCACCTGCCGCAACTTAAAAAAAAGAGAATCCTGCCTGTCGCAACAAAGATCCCGTGTGTTGCTAACTTAGAACTAATGAACTGGACAAAAGGGCTGCAGATATTGTTCAAAATGCATCACAGAGAAATAAAGAGACAGAAGCTTCAGCTACAAAACAAAATAGAAAAATAGGAAAAAGGCAATTTCTGGAGAAAAATACTGGAATTTTCTAGAATTAATGAAAGACCTAGACCACCAAATTCACTGCTCACAAATTCCATGTGGGATTCATAAAAAGAATACCACAACTAGACCCACTGGAATAAAATCACAAGTTAACAAAGGAAAAAAAATTATTGGTGTAAGGAGAAAGAAAAATCACATAGCAAGAAATTTTATTTAGAGTGATAGCAGATTTTAATGTAGCAACATCAGTATACTCAGAAAACAGCAATCAACCTTGACTTCTGTATTTAGGTAACTACCATGCCAAAACAAGAGAGAATTAAAGACTTTTTTGGACAAACAAAATCTAGAGTTTGCCACTAAAAAAACTCAGTAGTGAAACCTTCTAAGGGACACTTCAGAAAGAAGTAAAATGATCCTAGAAATAAGTTCTGAATTGCAAGATGGACTGGGACAAAAGAATTGATAAATTTAAATAAGCAATGAATGGAACGATGATAAAAATATCTAATTTGAAATAAGAATGTGTTTCCTATTGTTGCATAATAAATTACCCTACAATGTAGCAGCTTAAAACGACAAACATTATCATCTCACAGTTTTTAATGGCTGATTATATATATATAATCACAACTTGCTTATCCCTCCGTCCACCAGTGGACATTTAAGATGTTTCCATGTCTGGACTATTGTAAGTGATGCTGCTATGAACATGGTGGGACAGATCTCTTTTCCAAGTTAGCGTTTGTGTTTCCTTTGGCTGTACTCCCAGAAGCAGAATTGCTCAATCATATGGTAGTTCTATTTTTAATTTTTTGAGGGTCTGCCAGCTTGCATTTTGAAAATCAGCTCTCTGCTCTTTAAAGAAATGCGCCTAAAATACTGTTCTGCAGTGAGCATCCCATTGAATGGTAAAACGTTGGAAGCATTCTCTTTAAAACCAAGAATCAGGCAAATGAGAGTGCCCCCATCACCGCTCCTGTTCAGCCTAGTGTGAAGACCGTCACCAGCACAGCAAATACAGCGTTTAAGGGTCTGAAGACAGGATACAAAATAGTATTGTAGGCATGCAGCATGACAACATAGAAACGCCCAACCTAAAATGTATAGAATTAATGACAGTTGAAGTAGCAGTTTATCTTGAAATCAATGTATTGCATTATTCTAAGAGATAGCCAGTATGTGTAGCTCTGGAGAACCCGCTTTCACAGCTGCAGAACATGTCATTTGTGCGTAGACCACATGTACACACATTCTAATAGATATTTAGGTTGCTTCCAGTTTTTCACAAAAAACTGGAGTATCTATTATTTATGTCTCCTTATCTCAGAAAAAACCTTCCTCGTCCAGGACTTTTCTTTCCATTGTTCTGAGGCTTAACCCTGGGCAAAGGTAGCAGCATTTCTCTAGCTTCACCAGTTTTGTCTGGTAATGTTTCCATACAGTAACGGTTTTTAAATGCTATGTTCTGAAAACACACGAGCAGATGGCAAGAAAAGGCCGAACGATATCCAAATGGTTCCAGCGATGGCGTGAAGGAGACGGGTAAGGTGCTGAGTCAGACCTGCTGGAAACTTTACTGTGATCAGCTCACGGGCGGCCCTGAACTTGTGCGCAGCCCGGTGGGAGTAAGAAGGCTGTGGTTATTCAGCAGGTGCACGGCTCTCATTTATCAGTCTGAAGTCAGATTTCCCATCTTATTTTTCATTTCAGTTTGCTATCTTCCAACAGAATTCTTTTCATATTTTTAGCAAAAGTATTTTTAATCCTCTAAACAGGAGGAAAATCTAATAGGATTGTGTTGGTCCAGGAAGCAGAGAAATGATTCCTCTTCTCAATTAAGAATTTATTTTGCTGGCAGAGGGTCCAAACCAAAGGCAGCTGGTTCTTCTCTCCTCTGGCATCTGGCAGTGAGTGCTTGCAGACCTGGGTCATTCAGGCCACAGGATCCTACTCCTGGGTGGTCCATGCCCTGCAGATGAGAAACTTCTCCCTCTTTCCCATCAGGGAGAGCGCTATTGCAGAGTTGGAACGTCCAGCAGACTCCTTCTGGCTTCATCACATAATGTGAGAGATGCAGGGGGGAAATGTGGTTTGTAGTTCTGCTGCTGCTAAGACACTTTAGTCGTGTCTGACCCTGTGAGACCCCATAGACGGTAGCCCACCAGACTCACCTGTCCCTGGGATTCTCCAGGCAGGAACACTGGAGTGGGTTGCCATTTCCTTCTCCAGTGCATGAAAGTGAAAAGTGAAAGTGAAGTTGTTCAGTCGTGTCCCACTGTTAGTGACCCCATGGACTGCAGCCCACCAGGCTCCTCCATCCATGGGATTTTCCAGGCAAGAGTACTGGAGTGGGGTGCCATTGCCTTCTCCATTGTAGTTCTAGGAATGAAGAACTTTGTTTCCCTGATCAATACAAGACATCCTGGTAGAAACTCCCATTAGGTAACCTCTCCACCTTGTCAGGAGAAGATTCTTGAGAGTCCCTTGGGCAACAAGGAGGTCAAATCAATCAATCCTATGGGAAATCAACCCTGAATGATTGGAAGGACTGATGCTGAAGCTGAAGCTCCAATACTTTGGCCACCTGATGCGAAGAACTGACTCTTTAGAAAAGACCCTGATACTGGGAAAGACTGAAGGCAGGAGAAGGGGATGGCAGAGGATGAGATGGTTAGATAGCATCACTGACTCAATGGGCATGAATCTGAGCAAACTCAGGGAGAGAGTGAAGGCCAGGGAAGTCTGGCATGCAGCAGTCCATGGGGTCGCAGAGTAGGACACGACTGAGTGACTGGACAACAGACAGCTCCTCGGGGAAGCTCCGTGGTCTCTCTAGGAAGAGTCAACTGCGTGTCCTGGAGATGCCGGAGATACTGTGTCTCTAATTCTCGGATAAAGAATGAGCCTGTGGTCCCCCTTGAACACTTCTCTCCTCACTCCAGGGCCTTCGTGGGACACTCATGCTCATTCTAAATCAGGGTGGTCGGACCCAGAAACAGTGTCACTCTCTGTCCCTCTTTGCTGAATGCTAACCATGAAGAGGAAGGTCTTTACACGAGTGATGTACTGAATGTGTCTGCTCAGAATTCATATGCTGAGGCTCTAAACCCCGATGTGACGGGGTGTGTGTGTGTGTGTGTGTGTGTGTGTGTGTGTTCTCAGTCATGTCTCTCTGCAACCCCCTGGACTGTAGCCTGCCAGGCTCGTCTGTCCATGGGATTTT
This sequence comes from Litocranius walleri, assembly GCA_006410535.1. NCBI lineage: Eukaryota > Metazoa > Chordata > Mammalia > Artiodactyla > Bovidae > Litocranius > Litocranius walleri. The sequence continues at coordinate 1,287,155 of SJYG01000388.1, read as the reverse complement.
CCCAGACAAGAATACTGGAGTGGGCTGCCGTTTCTTCCTCCAGAGGATCTTCCCCACCACGTCTTCTGCACCGGCAGGTGGATTCTTCACCACTGTGCTGTGGAGGAAGCCCGTCACGTGACGGTATTTGGAGGCAATTCGGGTTAGATGAGGTCAGGAGGGTGGGGACCCATGATGGGATTAGTGTCCTAAGAGAAGAGAGCCGAGTGGGTGCTCTCTCTGCCTCTGCTGGGTGAGGACATAGAGAATTCTGCAAACCTGGAAGAGGGCTCCCACCAGGCACCAAACCAGCTGGCGTCCTGACCTTGGACTTCCAGCCCCCGAAACTTGGAGAAATAAGCATTTGTTTGTCATTTCAGCCACCCAGTCTGTGGTATTTTGTTATGACAGCCCGACAGACTAAGACAGACCATCAGCTCCGTCAGCAGTCTTGCTTCTCAAGAAAAGTGGAAATTGATGTTTCGTCGTGTGGCACTGAGGGGGGATTGGAGGCAGCAGTGGACAATTTCTTACCAAGTGTGGGGAGAGCAGTACTCGAGGGAGAAGAAATGTTTAATAAATTGATCTCATACGAGAAGCACAGGAGAAATGAGTCTTAAGAATTCTGCCAGCCTGCATGTGACAGAGTGTGGCCAAAGCCACCTTAGGGGTCTTGAAGACAGCGATGGGAAGGAGAGGGGAGGCTGGGCAAGGAAACCCCATCGCGGCTGGCCCCCCACGCCACCCTCCCCGACACCCGTTAACTGCAATGAGCTGCACACCCCACTCGTAGCTTCCAGGATTCAATCTCATGTCAGGGAGGGAGTCTTGCTTGAACCTGGAAGGTTGAGTGGGCATAGAAGTTGTCGACCCCATATTGACCACAAGCCCCTCTCCTGATTTCTCCCAGGGAACAAGCTTCTCCCAGGAGAACCTGCCTACCATGCTGGAGGGGATGTAAAATGCACAGCCACTCTGGAAAACAGGCTGTTTCTTGTAAAACCGGACATACGCTTACCATAGAACCCAGGAACCTCAGTCCTGGGTATGTATCCCGGAGAAATGCAGGCTGTGTTCACACAAAATCCTGTGTGTGAAAGAGCATGACAGCTTTATTCATAATAGCCCCACACTGGACAGATGTCCTTCCACATGAAGGACAGGTGTGTAGCTAGGCTGGGAAATATCCACACTGCAGAAAAACAGCTCCTGAGATACACAGCCACCTGAAGGGGTCTCCAGGGCCCCTTGGAGAAAGAAAAAATCCAATCTTAAAAGGTTGCAATGTGCTGATCATTTTATAATGTCTAAAAATATTGAATCACTAATATTGAATCACTAATTGAAAACTAATATAATATTGTAAGTCCGCTATACTCAATTAAAAATAAATGTGTACATATTTTTATATCTTAATATACATATGACAAGTTCAGAAGAACACTTACATACTGTATGGTTCCACATATGTAACTTTCTCAAGATGACAGAATTATGTTGCTGAAGCAGTGATTTGTGGTTGCTGGGTGGGAAAGGGGAGCTGGAGTCAGGAGTGATTGTCAAGGTGCCGAACGAAGAAGGTTCTTCATGTCTGTGTCTTGACTGTCGTGGTGGAAGTTGAAGCTATGAATAGCAACCCCACCACTAAGATTGACTTTAACTTGCAAAGGGATCAGGCCAGGTCATGTGGGATGAGTGTATGGCAGACACGGCTTGCACACAAAAGACCATGTGACTCTATGCTGACTATAAAATAAGAGATTTAGAGTATGCGTGAGTCTTTTATTGAGCTTATGCTTTGGCCGTGTAATGTCATAACTAGGTGATGGAAGCATTATACTCCAGGTGGAAGCGGAAGCCCTTTCTGGTCCACCTGTGTGTCCCCAAGGCCGTGTATCAGGTCCTCAGCAAAATGAACGCGGAGTTGGGCTGCAGTTCCCATTCCTCAGCCACCAATGTGCACTGTCTGTGGTAAGACAAGTTCACGTTTGCTTGTGCTCTCATGGCAGGAGTTTAGGTGGCACCATGATACCCCAGGTCTTCCCAGGAGGCACTAATGGTAAAGAATCCGCCTGCCAATGCAGGAGACACAAGAGATGCGGGTTTGGCCCCTGAATTGGGAGGATCCCCTGGAGGAGGAAATGGCAGCCTGCTTCAGTATTCTTACCCGGGAAATCCCATGGAGAGAGGAGCCTGGAGGGCCCCAGCCCATTGGGCCGCAGAGAGTTGGACACGACTGAGTAGCTGAGCTCAATGTATGTGCTACCCCCACGGTAACACACAATGAAACTGCATTTAGTGTTTGTCGTCCATCTGCTCTTGGGATGCAAAAGGTCAATCGTAAGAGCTTCAAATGGGTTGTTACTTCCCTTGAGACATTTGGCAAGGTGTTTTCGATGAAAGCTCATCTTCATTGCTTTTTAATCTCTTTTTGGCCTTTAGTGTTATAATATATGGTTTTTTATAAAAAAAAAACACCTCCTCTTAAGCTCTTGGAAGTCAGGCTCCCGTTATCTCTGGGGAATGGAATTCAGAGGCCAAAAGAGAGTGCAGATTCACACCCTTTATCTGTCAGGAATGAGTTCCAATGAATCCCATTTCTTTTGCAGTTAGAAGTAAACAAGATAAAGGATATGGAATTTTGAACTTGGCAGCCAAAACCTACCTTCACACTCAAAAACGCGTTCGCCCAGCTTCCAGGCGGGGTGAGGGACGTAGGCGTCCTTGCCCTCAGTGTTACAAACGGCAGCCATTCTGCTTGTAACTGTGATGGTGTTCATTGTGTTTCACTGTGTCTGAGATTAGGAACCATGTTTAAGTGTTTTTGAACACCCAATCTATGTATCCAGGGCTTCCCTGGTGGCTCAGATGGTTAAGAATCTTCCTGCAGCGTGGAAGACCCGGGTTCAATTCCTGGATCAAGAAGATCTCCTGGAGAAGGGAATGGCTACCCACTCTAGTATTCTTGCCTAGAGGATTGTACGGACAGAGGAGCCTGGCAGCCTACGCAGACCACGGGGTCATAAAGAGTCGGACATGACTGAGTGACTGACACTTTCACACTTTCACTTTTCTACATAACCTTGCTGAAGAAACAAAAATCCAGATCACATACCCGTCTTTGGCTGTGTGAGTCAATTCCCAATGAAATGCTGACCGAGGAGACTGGAATGGGGGCAGAGCTGCTATTATTTGAAATACGACGGCCCATCGGGGAGCTTTGCCACGCTATTCTACAGTCATAAGATTTGACAGGTGGGGAAAAAGGATAGACCAGGAAATAACAGAACAACCAGCTAGAATGCATTTGCCACCTTGTAAGTCATTTCTTTCTCTTCAAAGGCAGGAAAAGAGGATGGGGCAAGGGGGAAAGGAACACACCACAGCACGCCAAGGACAGAAGAGAGGAAGTTAATTTTGTGTTGCCATGGTAACGGATTTCCAGCCATGGCATCTCACGGAAGCCTTCCCATCTTTTTTTTTTCTTTTCCAAGGATCCACAATGACCCTTGAATGTTATCATAGGAATCACACAAGAAAATTAAAACACCCCATCGAAACACAGCCATATAAGAGGCAAACTTTCAGACCCATGCGCAACTAGGCCTGCACAGCAAACAGAGCACAAGCTTGCAGAACTAGCGACCACCCAACCTACAGGGAGACGCCAGATGCAAGGCCTGTTTAGCTTGTTTTATTTGCAGAAGAATTCTGAAAGACAGCAGAGGCCCATCTGCTAATATTTGGCCTGAGACTAGATTTTCATCCACACTCAGAAACTCCATCCTAAGCGCCAAAGCAAATGCCTCTGTTATGATGATAATGAAGTTAATATGTGCTAACACCTTTCCGAAGAGTCTTCCAAGTGCAGGGGAAATTAGTCACTGGCTTCAAAACTCAGGCTTCCCGAGTGACTGCTGGCACCCACCAGAGCCAATGTGAAAGTCCAGCTTCCCTCCTGCTCGCATTCAGCTGCTCAACCGTGCCTCTTTTCCGCTCATTTATCCAACCAGCTGAGATACGTGGTTTGTGGACATGTCCAATGTGATCAAACCAGTCCATCCTAAAGGAAATCAACCCTGAATATTCATTGGAAGGACTGATGCTAAAGCTGGAGCTCCAGTGTTTTGGCCACCTGATGCAAAGAGCCGACTCTTTGGAAAAGACCCTGATGCTGGGGAACACTGAAGGCAAAAGGAGAAGAGGGCGACAGAGGTTTACATGGTTGGGTGGCATCACCAACTCAATGGACATGAGTCTGAGCAAACTCTGGGAGACGGGGAAAGACAGGGAAGCCTGGTGTGCTGCAGGCAACTGGGTCACAAAGAGTCAGATATGACTTAGCAACTGAACAGCAACAGGCAGAGCTATGAAATTTGGAGAACGGGGCGAGCAGCATGAAGCTTGTCCCCTCCTGTGCCCTCAAACCACTCAAACAGCAGCACAGAGGCTGCATGGAGCAGAGTGGCTGCTATGGACTCGAGCACCTGGGGACGCATGTGTGCCTGAGGCATATCAGTGGGGAGCCCGGCCCGGCGCACCCATCTGACCCCATTGGGCCCCACCGACCTCAGAGAGGAATCGCACTTCTCGAGGCTGCACCATTGGGTTTTGTTTTCTTGCCCTGATTCCAGCTGAGAGCCCAACGCAGGCCAGAAACGCCCCAGGCCAGCCCATCCTCTCCCGGATGACCGCCTGAGTCCAGCCCCCGTTGGGAGAGCACAGGCCATCCGCAGAATGGCTCTGGAGCTGAGATGTGTAAAGCCTCTCCCTGCACACGCTAAGCCACACCTGTCTTTCTAAGTCTCTTCTACTCCAACGAAGGAGCACGGACCAGTTCCGGGATGCATGTGACCCCACTGCCCTTAGCGAGAACGCAAATGCTCCTGGCTGCTTCCCCAGCCGCGCCCTCACCCTTCTCCCCGGGGATTTAGTGTCTGCTGCTTGGAGGAGGCTGCCTTCCAGGCACACCTTTCCCCCCGGCGTGGGGGCAGCGGGGCAGCTTGGGGGGCGTTACAGTCACCCACGGTAACTGCTGCCCTCTCTCGGGCGGACACCGTACAGGAGGGCCGAGCAGACAGAATAGAGGTAGACTTTAGAGGGGAAAAAACAAATTCGATAAGAGATCGTACATCTCACCCTGAAGCTTCTCGTCTTTTCTGGGCTCATTCGCTGCTGTACAGTGAGGTGTCAAGAAGAAATATTTATCTCTGCTTTTGAAGCCCAGGAACACCACTCTCATCAACTCCCCAGTTTAATTCTTTCAGAAGGTCCAAATTCAGAGAATCCCATTTTTATGTGGTCAGAATTACCCGGGGCAAGTGTCCGAGGAAAAACCCCCCACCCTGGTCTCCAGTCAAATCTCACACCATATTAAGGAGACTTGCTTTAAAAATGCAGCCCACTTTATTTTGGTAGCTGATTTTTGTAGACGTTTGTCTGGCAACCGAGAAAGCAATTCTTCAAAGCAGTGGCTCCTCACCAGGTGAGTTCATTCCCAAGAGGGTATTTAGTAAAATCCATAACCTTTTTTGTTGGACTTGGGGCTGGGATGCTGCTGGGGTCTAGTAAGTTAGAGGTGTAGCTAATATACTACAGCGCACAGGAAAAAGAAGAAGAAGAAGAAGGAGGAGGATTTTCCTCAAAAAGGACTTCTGACCCAAATATCCATAGTGACAAAGTTGAGAAATCTGGCTTTCAACTTCTCAATAAGTTTACTGTATATAATCCCTATTATTCATTCAACAAACTACTACTTGGAACCTAGTATAATCTTTTTCTTACAAATGTCTTTGTTTTCTTATTTAATTTATTTTGGGTTTTGGCCATGCCAAGTGGTGTGTGGGATATTAGTTGCCTGACCAGGAATTGAACCCATGCACCCAGCAGTGGAAGCAAGAAGCTTTAGCCACTGGACACCAAGGGAGTCCCACGTAGTATAATCTTAGCACGTGATGCTGGGCTCTGAGGCTGGGCAGCTTGCCTTGAAGCATCTAGTAGAGGAAAGGCAGAGGTTTACAAGAAAATAAAAAATATTTTTTACAGAGCATGCTAAGTGCCCGAGTGAAAATGTCAGTCAATAGAGGAAAGGCGGTAAGTGTGTGAGGGTGGGCTTGGGGGACAGGGGAGCAGATGTTATTTTCCCTGAGACAACTGCAAACTGCATGCTCATTCTAAAGTATAAAATTCATTCTTTAAAAAAAAAAAATTAAATAAAATTCACTCTCAAATATAAAATTGAAATAACTGCTAGGAAAGATCACCAAAGCCCTAAGCACTTTCTAAGCAGTCTATCTTTCTGTTTTATAGTCACCTCCTCAGAGAGAAGCAACCCGCTGCTTTCTTTGTGACTTTGTTCCTTATTAAAATGATTTTCTTCACAATAGTATTTTTCCAGTACCGGGGAGATGTTTTATTTCCTTCTTCTGGCCTCACTTTATTCTCTCCACCTATGCCTTTAAAATATTGATCAACACAGTGTGATTCTGTGCCTGATAATTAGCTAATCGACACATGCTTATCCCCTTTTATCTTTCCTCAAATCGCAACTTAAATTTGTTCACAATCTTGAGGATGCACTTTTCTAAGCCTCTGTTGGTCGGCCTGTTTTTCAATACCGAGGGCCAAATATGTAGGGGGAAAAAACTGTCTCCTTAAGCCCTGCTCCCATATTCCAAACTGAAATAAATGCCAGGAGGGCACAAACATGCTGATGAACAAGTAAAATGGGCATCAGAGAAAATGGCTTATCCCTCCAGGAAATTAGTGACCAGATCATAGGAGTTTCATCAAATAGAAGCACACTGAGATTAGATCCGCAGGGCTGAATAGCCTAGTGATCATTTCCATGGCGTATACCACAGACAATTATGCGTCTTCCAGGTCAGCAGTGTGGATGATTAAACTGTCTGGAATGCTCCCACCAACAAATGTGAGCTCATAGCTAAGCTGAAATTGAAACCAGTTATGAAATAGAGCTGCCAGATGCCGCAGGCCCGCACACAGAGTATCCCAGGCGTCGCACTGATCCGGCCACTAACGCCCACCCTCGAGGCTCTGCGTTTGTGCATGCCTCTGTGCGGTAGTGGGTGGCGACTTTTATTTGTTTGTTTTTAAGTCTGAGCTTGGATCCTGACTCATTTTCTAGCTCTTAAACCTGGATAAGTCAACACATCCTCTCTGAGTCTTAACTTTCCCATCTGGGAAATGAGGATGACCAGGCCTGTCTCTCAAGATTGTCATTCATTCCATCAGTCCAGGTCCAGTCAGAAATTCAGAAACCCCATCAGTTATTTCAACAGAAAATTTAATACAGGCTATTGGTTAAGCAGTTGTTCAGCTCAGTTTAGTTCAGTCGCTCAGTCATGTCCGACTCTTTGCAGCCCCATAGACTGCTACCCACCAGGCCTCCCTGTCCATCACCAACTCCCAGAGTCTACTCAAACTCATGTCCATTGAGTCAGTGATGCCATCCAACCATCTCATCCTCTGTTGCCCTCTTCTCCTCCTGCCCTCAGTCTGTCCCAGCATCAAGGTCTTTTCAAATGAGTCAGTTCTTCACATCAGGTGGCCAAATTATTGGAGTTTCAGCTTCAGCATCAGTCCTTCCAGTGAATATTCAGGACTGATCTCCTTTAGGATGGACTGGTTGGATCTCTTTGCAGTCCAAGGGACTTTCAAGCATCTTCTCCACACCACAGTTCAAAGGCATCAGTTCTTTGGCGCTCAGCTTTCTTTATAGTCCAGCTCTCACAAGCAGTTGTTAGAGAACCAGAAAAGCAAAAAAAAAACCACACACACACACACAATCAATGAGGAAGAAACTGCCCTCCAAGGGCCGTGAGCGGAGGACAGAGGTGAACGTTGTTAGAATGTAGAAGTTTGACAGCAGAGCCCTTGAAGGGCTGAGAGGCAGGCGGCCTGGGAAGGGGTGCCACCCTCTGAGTTACCATCGCTGCTTTGGGGCCGGCAGAGCTGAGCCTCAGCTGGTTCTAGGAAGGTGCAAAAGACAGCTGGACTCTGGAACCAGCTGCCACTGCCAGGCAACAGGCCTTCAGCAGAGGACACGCTCCAGCACCAGCAGGAGTGTGAAGGAGAAGTCCTTCTCCCGCTCAGCCCGCCTCTTTCTGGCGCATCTCTGGCAGGTGGCAAAGTAGAAATGTGAATGCAAAGAGCCCCCAGCTTCTCACAGCAGAGCCCTGAAGGCTAATTTGAAGCTGAGAGGAAATAGCTTAATACATACCCCATTCACCCACGCCTTGTGCGCATTTATGGAGTGCTTACTTCGTGTTTGACCTCAAGGCTCTGCGCTAGGCGCAGAGAATTAGGTGGAAACCCCGTGAAGTGCATGGCTCAGCGACTCATGTAACACAGACCCTCACTTAAAATCAGCTGTCTCCTCTGGGGCCAAGAGGGAAACATAAGGAAAAAGGAAATGAAAAACAAAGAACACGAAAGAAACAAAACTCCGGCTCCTGCCTTCCGGGAGGTCTGCGTTTAGGTTAATCATCGTGAGGCAAGTCAAACGTCAAGGCACAGTCACACATGCTGTACGCCTTAAACAGTACTTGAGACACAACTATTTGAAGAGCTCAGAGAAGCAGAATATTTGAGGGACTGTCAGGGAAATCTGGAGCAGGGCATGGCAGCCCTCTCCAGGATTCTTGCTTGGAGAATCCTCTGTGCAGAAGAGCCCGGTGGGCTACGGTCCATGGGGTCGCAAAGAGTCAGACATGGCTGAAGCAACTTAGCACAGCACAGGGAAACCTTCACCAAAAAAAAGTGGGAATGAGTGACTTTAGTTTGTAGACAATGGCCTGAACCGAGAAGACCAGGAGACTCAGGAGAAAGCACCTGGAACTTGCTGGAAAACTTGCCAGGTGGCGCTGACGTTGCCACCAAGACCTCTGAGAATGGAGCGTGGACTCTGATGTGGGAAACAGAATTTGCGGCCAGCGGAGCATTTCTTGATTCTCTCTAAGGCATAGATGAGCCACTGGGACCTTTGGAATGAGAAGAAATTATATGTAAAAAATATTATTTTTGTAGCTTTTCTATTTAACACAATACCTTTCAGATAATGGGATATTTGGAAACAATTGCTGTGTTGAATGGGATGGGATAGGATAGAGTGATAAAGGCAGGTCTTAACTTTGAAAAGCTGCACCTATTTTCCCTTATTTGAAATATAGTGCCAAATGTTTTGTGAAGTATTTCAGGCAATCAATTTTAAGGACAAAAGTTCAGGAAATAAAAGCAAGCAATAATCAGAGTTTTAACAAGTAAAGACAGAACCCAGGACTTTTCTGGTGGTTCAGTGGGTAAGATTCTGCACTTCGATGCAGAGGCTGTGAGCTCAAGCCCTGGTTGGGGAATTAAGATCTCACGTGCTGAGAGGTGCAGCCAAAAAAAAAAAAAGACGAAACCCACCCATCAGGACCCTGCGCTCATTTCTCAGCCCGAGACCTGCCGTCAGAGTGAACACGGCATCGAGTCTGCAGAGATGGGGAGGGGCGGTTGAAAGCATCACGGACTTCGGAGAGAAGAGTGCTGGGCAATGTACTGCCAAGTCCATTTCAGTGATTCACGTGGAAAAAAGGCACAGGATGGGTGTGAGTCTTGAGCGTGAGCTTGCAGACCATGTGGTGTCCTCACATCTAACCCGTCGCTTTCTTCTTGGCAGACCCATTGCAAGATTTTGGCTTTTCTGTCGACCAGTGTTCCAGACAATTAAAACCAAATATCAACATTAGATTTGGAATGGTTCTGAGTAAGTAAACATTATTGACATAATATAAAACATGACACAGCCTCTTTGTGGCCCAGACACCCAGTTATTCATATTTACTATAGTGGCTGAGCTGCTGCAGCCCATCATTCTCTGGAATTAACTATTTCCATTTCCATTTTCATTTCTCTCTCTGGGTAATATCCAGATAGAACAGAACTCTCATTTAAAGCTGTTCTTTTGTGAAAAGAGACTCTAGACACTCATTTGGATGTTATAAGCACCTGGAATCAGTATATCCAACAACAACAACAACAACAAAAATATTTTGAGCCTAAGTATCAATGTTTGCTCAAAAGAAGGCTTTTTTGCTTAGTTGTCTCAGCCACAAACAAGTCTGGTACCAGCAGCATGGTTAATCTTTGCATTATTTCATTCCACGAATAGCTCATCTAAGCTCTTAAACCCGGACGCGGGCAAAGGCATGAGTTATCTTCTCCCTCCACCAAGTCAACGAGCCAGAATGCTTTCAGATTGCTTATTTTTATTTCTACGTGGCCATGTCATCACAGTTGGTCATCACATTGCTATAGCTGCTAGACTCTCTCCTTTGTCACAGTTTCCTCAAAACCAGAGCAGAAGGATTTAATAAATTGAGCACGTGGACTCTTTCCAGAGAAATGGAGGGAACATTCCCAGATGCCGAGAACTCGCAGGCATCTTGGCGTTTCCAGACCTTGCACAGTGTCTGGGCTTCAAGAATGCTGTAGGGAGAAAAAGAAGACTAGAAGGAAGGGAGTGAGCGAAATCTAAACAGGGAGAAAAGGAGAAAAAGGCAGAGAGTCGGGAGCCGGCCATGCAGAGCAGCCAGAAGCTTCCTGTGCGACAATGGGCGTCAGCGGTGGGGGCTGCAGGCAGGACCGCAGCCCACCACTCTTGGGGGAGGCACCTGGGGCCACGCAGCTGAGAAGCTGTAGGAGCCATGTCCCTGGGGTCCACAGCATCAGGGCACGGGTGCAGGTCAGCTAGCTGCTCCAGGCAGGTGAAGTCCGTGAAAGGGCTGTCTTTCATCCACAGACTTGTCCCAGTCGCATTGCCCAAATGCTATTTTACCAAACCAGAAAGCTCTTCGCCATACGGCGCAGACTTCTGGCGATGAAAGGTCCTTCAGCTCAGACTTTTATGACTTCTGAACACTCTGATGCTCAGTGAAACCCACATTAACAGGAAAGCTGCTCTCCCCTTTGCCCCAGGGGAGGACATCGAGCAGCTCTTTCTGGACGTCGCGCTCTTCAGTAAAGGACTGTCCATCCTGAACTTCTCTTATCCCATCTGCGAAGTGGATTTACCCAAGTTTTCTTTCTGTGGAAGAAGGAAAGGAGGTAGGTGTTTGGCCGGCTGACGCCTGGCTGGGGCCCAGAGAGAGGTGGACAGGAGCTTGCGGCCAAGGTCACGATATCCAGACCAGCATCTAGGGTCCCCACTCCCCTGTGGATAAGCTTTGCCTCACAGATCATCATATGTTGTATAAAAATGACCATACAGCCCATCCCACAGGACCTGCCTTATAGGGCGAGTGTGGACATCAAATGAAATGGGTTTATCGGGTGTTTGCAAAGAGAAAATTATTGTTAGTGTTAGCAGTGGCACCTTGTGAAAAACAACCAGTACAGTAAGTAAGCTACATGAAAACACTAGATATGGACTTGATTTTAAAGGCATAGCAAAGCTTGGAGGTAAGATAAACCTGACCCTGACACCTTTTGCAAGCCGATGAGTCCTTTATTCAAAGAAACAATTGCTCCCTGGTTCATCTTTTGTGTCAGTCCGATCTTACCTATGGTTAAGTGTTTGTCCAAAGGGGGAATACATCATAATCAGATGAATTTCAATACACAGCAGAGAAGATCCCCTGAGAGCTGTTTTTCAGGTCTGACATGACATCGCCCAGGAGGCAGGTATCATTCCTAACAGCAGCTGGAGTTGTAGGGCTTCCGCAACAAAGTTCACTAATATCACACCTGCAAGTAAGACAAAGAGGGAAGCTTAGTGGGTGTTGGGGCTGGGCACACCCCCGCCTTCCCTTTCGTCAACGTGGGCATTTCCTGTCTGTCCTGGTTCATGTTGAATACGTGAGCCTGGCCATTCCCCGAGATTATTGATTGCAAAGGCCTCTCAGTCTCACTGTCTGTAGCTGTTCAAAGTCAGTCCTAACAGCTCTATCTAGGTCAGCAATTCACGTTTCATCAGCCAGAGTTCCGCTGCCTCGCTGTCTCTAAGTGCTGCTTTTTGTGGGTCTAAGAAATGAAGGAAATTGCCTAGATTTGGAAAAAGTACCCCGAACACTTTCTGCAAAATGCCTTTTACCTCACACAGCTGTAGTAGAAACAAGACAAAACACCTTCCAGGCAGAGGCCACCGTGACGCGTCCCACCGGGGATCCACGCCGAGGACCGGCCAGCCTCTGGCAGCTCACCCGCAGCCCCACCTGGGGCCTCCCTTTGCGACTGTTCTGCATTCATGGAACACATTAGTAACAAATGCAGTCCCAGGGACTGAGCCACCGATTTCTGCTCTGAAAGAAGGGGAGCGAGTGGCTGTGTCTGAGGCCTCAATTTTAAAATACATCTTCTCTGGGGTAACGTTCCCTACCTGTTTGCACATCCGTGATTTCTGGGCCATTGCAGACCTCCCATAGTGGCCCTGTGGTGTAACGGTTAGCACTCTGGACTTTGAATCCAGCGATCTCAGCGGGACCTACTTACTTATCTCTGGGCTTCCCGGGTGGCTCAGCAGTAAAGAATCCACCTGCCAGTGCAGGCGACCGAGGAGATGCAGATTCGATCTCTGGGTTGGGAAGATCCCCCGGAGAAGGGCATGGCAACCCACTCCAGCCTTCTCACCTGGGAAACCTCATGGACAGAGGAGCCTGGCGGGCTACAGTCCGTGGAGTCGCAAAGAGTGGGACCCGACTGAGCGACTACACAAGACTTCCTGCGTCTCAAGTTGCTTCGCTTTTTGAGCTTTCGGTCCTGCAGGTCCCTGGGCCTCTGCTCTGAGTCTCCCCTACACAGGGTGGGAGGCCAGGCTTACACAGAACCAGACCTTTGCTGTCCCTTATGACTATGTGGCTTCAGGCAGCATTACTCAGTGTGTCTGAGCCTCAGTTTCCACATCTCTACAGAGACCTCATGGGATTCTTAGTAAGGATAAATTGGACAATTATACAAAGTCCTTAGGACAGAGTCTGGCACACAGGACTCAGTAAGTGATAAATGGCAGCAAGTGCCCGCAGGTGATGAGGGATTTCTCAGGCAAGGGCTCTGAGCCCCTGAAGTCATCAATCTCAGAGTGGAAGTCTGCATTTTAACAAGGCCTGGAAAGGCGGCAGAGCCTCGGGGGCTTAGAAGTTTAAGACCTTTTTTCCTTGGAGGCAGCAGGAACCTGATTTAGGTCCAGGTTGTATATCCTCTGCTGGCTGAGAGAGCAGAGACCCCGCAGCCCCCTTCCACCTCTGGGGAGAGACCCCTGCCTGCAGTTCTCATGAAACTGGAATTTGGAAACACCAGCAACTCAGCCTTCAGCGTTTTTTCTCTTCATGTTTTATTCTTTGTCTGCATACTTCAAGCAGCTGTGGGTTTCCTGCTTGCAGTGACTGGGCAGCTGCCGCCCCTGCAAATTCATGAAGAATCAACCGAAACAGTGGCTTATTACTGCACTGGCAGGAAACACCCACCCTTGAACTGCAAAAAAAAAAAAAAGAAAAAGAAACAATGATCACCTTAGACTTTTTTTTTTTTTTACTAAGAGAAGGAAAGGAAGGAAGGAAGAAAGAAAAGACAGAAAAAAGAAAGAAAGGAAGGAAGAAAGGAAAGAAGAAAGAGAAAGACATATTGCCTGTTAAGGAATTCTGGAGCTTCCCTCCATCCTCAAAATTAAGCCTCTTGTAAAGGAGCCAAGAATGTGCTGAACTTGTCCTTTGAAATCCATCAGTTCTTTCTATTGAGCCCAAAATATTGAGATTAATAATGACATAGGACCTAGGTCCGGATAGTCAAAGCTATGGTGTTTCTAGTAGTTATGTACGAATGTGAGAGCTGGATCATAAAGAATCTGAGCATCAAAGAACTGATACTTTCAAATTGGGGTGCTAGAGAAGACTCTTGAGAGTCCCTTGAACTGCAAGGAGATCAAACCAGTCCATCCTAAAGGAGATCAGTCCTGAATATTCATTGGAAGGACAGATGCTGAAGCTGAAGCTCCAATACTTTGGCCACCTGATACAAAGAACTGACTCCTTGGAAAAGACCCTGATGCTGGGAAAGACTGAAGGCAGGAGGAAAAGGGGATGACAGAGGATGAAATGGTTGGATGGCATCACCTACTCATTGAACATGAACTTGAGTAAACTCTGGGAGACAGTGAAGGATAGGGAAGCCTGGCGTGCTGCAGTCCATGGGTTGGCAGAGAGTTGGACACGACTTAGCAACTGAACGGCAACAAAGGGCCAAAGTGTCTTTAATTCTCTAAGGTGATACGGGATCCTTTACAAATGCTCAGCCTGTTGCGGAGTTTCATTAACTCTAATTGAAGTGAAGTCAGTCAGTCGTGTCTGACTCTTTGCAACCCCATGGACTGTAGCCTACAAGGCTCTTCTGTCCACGGAATTCTCCAGGCAAGAATACTGGAGGGGGTTGACATTTCCTTCTCCAGGGGATCCTCCCAACCCAGGGATTGAACCCGGGTCTCCAGCATCACAGGCAGATGCTTTACTGTCTGAGCCACCACGGAAGCCAGTACTCACAATTCTGTGTAATCATCATGTAGGAAGCTATTTGAGACGGTGGACTGGTAGCTCTCCTGTGGACCTCGTGGGTTGCTGGTATTTGCATTTTAACAAATGTCCTGAGAGTTCTGATGTGCAAACACCTGAGACCCCCAGTCTGAGGGAGACCACCCTCTGTGCTGTCTGTTTCCTGACTTTTGGTCACACTGCCCTTCCCTGCGGGCTGCCCCAGGTCTCTGAAGATCAGCTCAGTTTCTTCCTTTCTTCCCATCACCATCTTCTTCGCTTCTCCTTCTGGCAATGCAATCAGCCCACCAGTTCACAAGCTGTATTTTGAAAGTTATATTAAGTGTTTATCCACAGAAATCCAAAAATAGGTTGGTAAGGGGAAAAAAAAAAATTAAATCCTCCTTCCCTTCTTGCTGCCAGAAGTTATAGCTCTTACAGAGAAAACCTGGGCAGCAACAGCAGAAAGCTCTTGTAGAAGGAATGAAGTTGGAGAAAATCATTTCACCTCCTGGGCCATCCACGTCTCCATCGTTGGCCCTGTCCAATCCAGGAGCCACCAGTCATGTGCGGCTCCTGATAATCAGAAACGGGGCCTATCCAAATGAGATGGGCTCGGAGTGCAGTTTGCACTGAATTTTGAAGACTTTGTACAAAACATAGATTGGAAAAAAAAATTTTTTTAATCTCATTGATGCTTTCTATATTGGTAATCTCCTGAAATTATAGTCTTTTTAAAAAGTTTTGTTGAAAAAATCTTTCAAGTGGAGATGATTCACATAACTTCAAGATAACTTTATTAATGGCATATTTTAATTCATACATGTTTTACTTTCAATATGATCATAAAGGGTGCCATTTCTGAAAAAGGATTTTGAAAAGCTTGATTGGTTTTTTCAAGTTTAACTTAACTTTGATATGCATGTCATTGTCTTATAGGCATCATCGGGGTTTTTTCCCCTTTAATTGTTAGGTGGTCTCACTCTGCCAGATAAATACCCATTGTCAATGGCTTTAAGTTCTTTAACACTTTCTTTGCCTTTAGAGACCTAGATTTTTTTAAAAATTAAATTCAAAATTTGTATTTTGTATGCAATGTATTAATTATATTTTCCATTGCAAAAAGAAAAAAAAGTTTTTGTTGAAGTCTAGTTGCTGTACAATGCTGTGTTAGTTTCTGCTGTGAGCAAAGTGGACCAGCTACGCACATACACACATCCCCTCTTTTCCGGATTTTCTTCCCATTTAAGCCGCCAGAACGCTGAGTAGGCTTCCCTGTGCTCTGCAGTAGGTGCTCATTCATCATCTGTTTTATACATAATATCCACAGTGTACATATCTGAACGCCAATCTCTCAGTTCATCATCCCACCCTCTTTTCCCTCCTTGGTGTCCGTTCATTTGTTCTCTATGTCTGTGTCTTTATTTCTGCTTTGCAAATAGGCTCATTGAAATTATAATAATTTCAATATTTGGGTTAATATGCATGTATTATTAAATTAACTTCACTTGTTTCTTTTTCTTTTCTAAAAATAATGCAAATTACAAATGTGGCCCACATTGTATTTCCATTAGATAGTGCTGACCGAAAACCGCAATGCCCAAGACGATAGCCACTCATCACGGGGGGCTATTGAAATCACTTTCATTTAAATTAAATTAAAAACTTAGCCACACTAGCCACCTTTCAAGTTCTCAGTGGCCACATGTGGGTGGCAGCTGCTTTACCTAATGATGCCGATACAGGATAGTCACGCCTCTGTGGAATGTTGTACTAAGCATCACTGACCTGGTAGGCTCTGTATCACTCTGCATTTTTCTTAACCACCTGTCCTGAGTTTCGTTGGAATTTGTGTTGGAAATTTCACTGTCTCGCCCAGGTACTTTCTCTTTTGTTGAATACCTAGAGTATGCAGGTGTCATGGTTCCAAAGAGGTCTTTGCTGGAGCCCAAGAATCTGCCTGCAATGCAGGAAGCCTGGGTTCAACGCTTGGATTGGGAAGATCCCCTGGAGAAGGGAAGGGCTACCCACTCCAGGATTCTGGCCTGGAGAATCCCAACGACTGTATAGTCCATGGGGTCACAAAGAGTCAGACACGACTGAGCGACCTTCACTTCACTTCACTTCACTTCAAATATATGTAAGCCACCGCTCTTGGCCCTTCTCAGGCCGGCCACCCGGTCTCCTCTCTGAACCCGAGATCAGTGTATCAGTGCCCTGCTGCTGCTGTGACCCTAGCTTGCCACACAAAGGTGTTCTCTTACAATTCTGAACACCAGAAGCCTGAAACCAGGGTCAGGAGGGCTGTGTTCCTTCCGGAGAATTCCAAGGATGGACCAAGGTCCATTTCCTTGAGGTTTTTAGTTTCTGGGGGCTGCTGGCTTTCCTTGACTTATAGCCACATCCTTCCTCTCTGATTCCATCCTCACATCCCCTTCTTCTTCTGATCTTCCCCAGCTTATGAGGACCCTTGTAGTTACACTGGACTCACCCAGACAATCCAAGATAATCTCCCCATCTCAAAATCCTTAATATGACATCTCAAAATCCTAATTTTGCATCTGCAAAATCCCCTTTGCCTTGTAAAGTATCTATAGTTTCTAAAAATCAGAACATGGACATCTTGTAGGGGGAGGGGCGGGCATTAGTAGCCTGTACAGCCTCCAAACGGAGAACCAGCACAGCTTTGTCTGACCTGTGCATACTATGACCTTGGGAAGAGGCCATGTAATTGTGCACCATCAGAAGAAACTCAGACTCTGTGTGTTTCTGTTAGGTAAAGATGACCAGGACCCCAAAAGAGTATTTAACAGGCTTTACTGGGGAAACGCTCCCAGGCGGGGTTCCCAGACCCAAAGGAGGCAGGTCCAGGAAGTCCACGCGCCAGACTGCGCTAGAAGTTTGTTTATATATGCACGCTGCGGGGGATGGCCAGGTTAGTGGAAGGGGTTTGGATAGGTTGCCGGTTCGCCGAGGCGTGGGCCGATAGGTTTATCTATGCGGCTGGGGCGAGGCGGCTTTGGCAGCGAAGTGTGCTGTCATTGGTCCTCGGGATCCGGAAGCCTCCCTCCGTTAGGGACTCCTCTGGCCAGAGAGAGGAGGGGCGGCCCATCATGGCCCCCAGGGTCCGACCTTACATTCTGACCCTTTTGATAGGATAAAGGGGCGCTGTTATCGTTTCTGGCTACTTCCTGCTGAACTGGGGCATCGTTGGGGCTGAGGGTCATGGCCAGATCCGGGTGATCTTTAGGGGGCCTCAGGGTCTCTGGACGGGAGTTTGGAGTATGCGGCCACCATCAGCATCCGTCCAGTAGCCGTCTGGGTCAGGTCCCTGACCCTCTAGAGGATGATCTGAAAAACACAAGGTCTTATCGACAGGATAAGGAACCAGGCGGTGAGGGCATGGCTGGTAGATCCAGTACCTCGGTGGTCAAGGGCCCCATTGGCCAGGGTACTTTTGTGGCATTTTGAGTGAGATTTTGGGCCTCTACCCATTTGCTGGGAATCGGTCAGGCAAGGAACGGTCGGGGTCTCAAGGGAAGACAGAGCCAACATGAGAGATTTGGTGAGGTTTCAGTCAGGGTCTGATAGGTGTCACTGATGTGGGTGAAAATTTGGGATGAAAAATCTAAGGGTTTGAGCACCTGATGAACTTGGTCTAGGAGTTTGTTGGGCTCATGGTGTGGATTAGAGGCTTCAGTTGCTAACTTTATGAGGTCCTCTTGGACCTAATGTTGGATTTGTTTTCGCCTCTGATCTTGGGCCCCTTCCCATCCGTCATTCTGTAGTGAGTCTGCAGGGTAAAACAGAGACATTTGCCTCTAGCTTTATGGCAGCTAGAGGCTGAACTTGATTTGGCTGTCTCAAGGCTCTTGGCCGTCCAGTACCATTCACCTCTGTGAGAGCATGACCGGGCAGGTGGAGCATGACAGCCTCGGTGGACTAAGTGTAGGCTGTGAACCCAGTTCCCCCGCGGGTTTGTTCTGTGCAGCCCTGGGGGCAGGGTGCAGATATCATCATCGCCAGGAGGAATAGTGGTAGGAGCATGTTCAGCTATAATATTAGAAGGAGAGTGATAAAAGAGAAAAAGTCAATTTGAAATTCCATAAAAAGGAGGAAGGTCCCCTGTAAATGTAGATCAAAAATTGCCTGAAAGAAAGAGTCACAGTCGGTGATTGGGGTAGCTAGCCAGAGGTCCTGTAATAGGGTCAAGATAAAGTCTTTAAGGCAGGCTAGAGACATATGGCCAGGTCAGGCCGTTCTAAAGGAATAGCACCCCAGGAGTAGTGAACAGATGATAAGACAAGTAAGGGCCAGTGAAAGTCGGAGTGTGGGCGGCCAGGCCTGGGGGAAGCCGTGACAGCCAGTCCAATGGCAAAAAGTATCGCCAAAGTTGTGATTGGCAACAGCCACAGCGGATGAGGCCAGTCCAGCATTGGACAGGGCGTGTCACTCACTGGCAGGAGGCAGGGGTGTCTTAGTAATGGTGAATTGCTGGAGCCGAGAGTCGCTAAGGTCTGACAGGAATTTGGAAGCCAGGAGGTCGGCCAGGTGGTGTGGTGAGAATATAGTTAGGGGTTGATCTAGAATTAGGGTGTGGTTTGTTTGTGTGTGTGTGTGTGTGTGTGTGTGTGTGTGTCTGCGTATAGAGAAGCTGCTGCTGCCAGGGCACATAGGCAGGGGAACCATCCCTGAGCGGTGGGGTCTAACTGTTTGGAGATAAATGCCACTGGCAGCATTTTAGGGCCCACAGGCCATATGAGGGCTCCAAAGGCTATGTCCCCTTTTTTATCAGTATACAGGTGATAGGGGAGATTGGGATTGGGCAGGAAGAGTGGGGAAGAGGACAGTAAAGCTGAGCAGAGGTTGTAGAAAGCCTTTTTTGACCTCTGTTTCTGGAGAGAGTGGTCCAGGAGGGGTGTCTTTTGCGGCTGTGTAAAGGGGTTTAGCCAGTGAAACATAGTTAAGGACCCAGTGTGTAAGTGAATGGTGGCCTTAAGTCTCGCCCTAGCACGGGAGTGGGGCATGAAGGGATTATCAGAAAAGAGTGAGTGAACAGAAGTGGTCAAGTTGACAGGGCTGTGGCCCAGTCTGCAAGGGTCGTGAGGATGTGCCATCTATACCCACCATCGAGACCTGGGAAGGATGTAAGGTGCCCCCAAAGGAGGGAAGAACCAAATAAGTAGCCCCCGTATCTATCAAAAAATTGATAGACTTACCCGCCACTTGAAGCATTACCCTGGGCTTGGCTTGGGTTATGGGGGTCCCCGAGCCTGGGCGCCGTCAATCTTGATCAAAGGAGAGAAGTTTCAAGGTGGGGTGTGGGGAGGAAATGTCCTTTTGGGGGCCCAGACCTCGGCCCAGTAAGGTCGGGGTCTGAGTCACCTGGGGACAATCACTCACCCAATGTCCTGGTTGCTTGCAACGAGGGCACGGCCTTGTCGGGGGCCGGGGGTTTGGGCATTGGCGGGCCCAATGGCCCTCATGACCACATTTGAAGCAGGCTCCTGGTGGTGGCTTCTGGGGACCCACCTTTTGTCCCATGGCCGGCCGCAGGGCTGCTACAGTGCCTGGGTGTGTTTTTCAAGGAGGTTGGCCTGGAGTTCAGCTTTTTGTTTAAGCCTTGCCTTGTGGCTAGCTTCAGCAGCTTCCTCTCGGGCATTGTAAACCTCAAAGGCCATTTTTACCAGGTTTCGGAGTGGGGGTCTGAGGCCCATCCTCAGCCTTGGAAAGTTTCTTTCTGATGTCTGCAGCTGATTGGGATATAAAACGTTTGACTAGAGTAGTAACCCCTGCCGGAGAATCTGGGGCAATCCGGGTATAGGTAGTGAGAGCCTCTGTCAGCCTGTTAAGAAGGGCTGCTGGGTTTTCATCAGAGCCCTGGGTCACTTCATCTAGTTTAAGTAGGTTTACTACCTTAAGGGAGGTGGTCTCCATTCCCTCTAATAGGCATTTTATCATGTATTGAATATTGGCCTTTTTTTTTTGTCCCTCTTGATAGTCCCAATCTGGGTCTACATCTGGAATAGCAGCCGCTCCAGGTGGCCAAGCAGGGTCAACTGGGTTGGCTAGATGCCTCCGGTCTGTTATCTCCCTTGCTGCAGCCCAAATGGCCTCCCCCCACCCCCCCGGGGTAGTAGTGGACCCCAGGATGACAAATATGTCTTGCCAGGTGAGGGCATAAGATCGAGATAGCTGGGTGAAGTTTTTGATGTAGTGAGAAGGGTTGGCTGAATAGGAGCCTAACCGTTGTTAAATATGGGCAAGATGGTTGGAGTAAAAAGGGCACGTGGACATGGGTGAGACCTTCTGGGCTGGCCACCTGGTGGAGAGGAAGCAGGGGAGCTGGCAGCAGATTGGGAGTGGTCTGCAACCTTGTGTGTGAGCTGACTGGTGAGTCAGAAAGCGGGGCATGGAGGAAGGGGTGGATATTGAGGTGGAGCCATGGGAGAGGCGAGGGGCATAGTCACTGAAGAGTTGGGCTGTGAGAACAGTGAAGGGGGAGACGATAAAGGGGGGAAGGGGTGGATGGAGAGACAGAACCAAGGACGAAGCCAAGGACAGAGAGTTGGGCTGTGAGTGTGGTGGGGAAGAAGGCAATGAGGGGGGAAGGGGTGGATATAGAGATGGCCTTTTTATAGGAGAGCTAGGCTGTGAGGATGATGGGGGAGGGGAGGACATGGAGGGAGTGGGTGAGGGCGACAGAGGGGAGGTTGGTGAAGTAGCAGGGGCTTGTGTGTGTGTGTGTGTGTGTGTGTGTGTGTCTGCGTATAGAGAAGCTGCTGCTGCCAGGGCACATAGGCAGGGGAACCATCCCTGAGCGGTGGGGTCTAACTGTTTGGAGATAAATGCCACTGGCAGCATTTTAGGGCCCACAGGCCATATGAGGGCTCCAAAGGCTATGTCCCCTTTTTTATCAGTATACAGGTGATAGGGGAGATTGGGATTGGGCAGGAAGAGTGGGGAAGAGGACAGTAAAGCTGAGCAGAGGTTGTAGAAAGCCTTTTTTGACCTCTGTTTCTGGAGAGAGTGGTCCAGGAGGGGTGTCTTTTGCGGCTGTGTAAAGGGGTTTAGCCAGTGAAACATAGTTAAGGACCCAGTGTGTAAGTGAATGGTGGCCTTAAGTCTCGCCCTAGCACGGGAGTGGGGCATGAAGGGATTATCAGAAAAGAGTGAGTGAACAGAAGTGGTCAAGTTGACAGGGCTGTGGCCCAGTCTGCAAGGGTCGTGAGGATGTGCCATCTATACCCACCATCGAGACCTGGGAAGGATGTAAGGTGCCCCCAAAGGAGGGAAGAACCAAATAAGTAGCCCCCGTATCTATCAAAAAATTGATAGACTTACCCGCCACTTGAAGCATTACCCTGGGCTTGGCTTGGGTTATGGGGGTCCCCGAGCCTGGGCGCCGTCAATCTTGATCAAAGGAGAGAAGTTTCAAGGTGGGGTGTGGGGAGGAAATGTCCTTTTGGGGGCCCAGACCTCGGCCCAGTAAGGTCGGGGTCTGAGTCACCTGGGGACAATCACTCACCCAATGTCCTGGTTGCTTGCAACGAGGGCACGGCCTTGTCGGGGGCCGGGGGTTTGGGCATTGGCGGGCCCAATGGCCCTCATGACCACATTTGAAGCAGGCTCCTGGTGGTGGCTTCTGGGGACCCACCTTTTGTCCCATGGCCGGCCGCAGGGCTGCTACAGTGCCTGGGTGTGTTTTTCAAGGAGGTTGGCCTGGAGTTCAGCTTTTTGTTTAAGCCTTGCCTTGTGGCTAGCTTCAGCAGCTTCCTCTCGGGCATTGTAAACCTCAAAGGCCATTTTTACCAGGTTTCGGAGTGGGGGTCTGAGGCCCATCCTCAGCCTTGGAAAGTTTCTTTCTGATGTCTGCAGCTGATTGGGATATAAAACGTTTGACTAGAGTAGTAACCCCTGCCGGAGAATCTGGGGCAATCCGGGTATAGGTAGTGAGAGCCTCTGTCAGCCTGTTAAGAAGGGCTGCTGGGTTTTCATCAGAGCCCTGGGTCACTTCATCTAGTTTAAGTAGGTTTACTACCTTAAGGGAGGTGGTCTCCATTCCCTCTAATAGGCATTTTATCATGTATTGAATATTGGCCTTTTTTTTTTGTCCCTCTTGATAGTCCCAATCTGGGTCTACATCTGGAATAGCAGCCGCTCCAGGTGGCCAAGCAGGGTCAACTGGGTTGGCTAGATGCCTCCGGTCTGTTATCTCCCTTGCTGCAGCCCAAATGGCCTCCCCCCACCCCCCCGGGGTAGTAGTGGACCCCAGGATGACAAATATGTCTTGCCAGGTGAGGGCATAAGATCGAGATAGCTGGGTGAAGTTTTTGATGTAGTGAGAAGGGTTGGCTGAATAGGAGCCTAACCGTTGTTAAATATGGGCAAGATGGTTGGAGTAAAAAGGGCACGTGGACATGGGTGAGACCTTCTGGGCTGGCCACCTGGTGGAGAGGAAGCAGGGGAGCTGGCAGCAGATTGGGAGTGGTCTGCAACCTTGTGTGTGAGCTGACTGGTGAGTCAGAAAGCGGGGCATGGAGGAAGGGGTGGATATTGAGGTGGAGCCATGGGAGAGGCGAGGGGCATAGTCACTGAAGAGTTGGGCTGTGAGAACAGTGAAGGGGGAGACGATAAAGGGGGGAAGGGGTGGATGGAGAGACAGAACCAAGGACGAAGCCAAGGACAGAGAGTTGGGCTGTGAGTGTGGTGGGGAAGAAGGCAATGAGGGGGGAAGGGGTGGATATAGAGATGGCCTTTTTATAGGAGAGCTAGGCTGTGAGGATGATGGGGGAGGGGAGGACATGGAGGGAGTGGGTGAGGGCGACAGAGGGGAGGTTGGTGAAGTAGCAGGGGCTGGAGTGTAGGGTGGGGGTGGGGGGCCCTAGGTCTTCTGGAGGCACTGTAAGGGCAGAAGTTTCTGCTTCAGGTGTCTCTGGTTGGGCCGCTGATGGCCTCTGGTGATGTAGGCCTACAGAGAGCCTTGATTAGGAGAATTTCAGAAGGGGAACAGGGGGTGCATAGAGTGGGACAGGAGCACAACCACCAGAAAGCCTGTACACAGGGCACCTCAGACCACTTTCCCATCCTCCAGCAGTAATTATCTAAGTCACGGAGGATGTCAAAATCGAAAGTTCCAGTTGGTGGCCTTTGTGAGCCGTTATCTAAAGAATATTGGGGCCATGCCTCAGAAGAAAAGTAGGTTAAGCATTTGGAACAAATTTCTCCAGAAATATGTAAAGTTCTGAGGTTGGCAAGTAAACATTCTAGCGGTGTAGAGCAGGGCCGGTCGGGCTTGGAGGGAGCTGCCCCCATGGCGATCACGGAACGAAGGTCCTAGACCAGTCATTAATGGGGCTGGGAGTAGTCCAATCAGGCATCCCCGAACGGGCAGTCAACCCAGTGAGGAGAAGGCCACTCAGCCAAGATGGACATCTCCAAATTGATAGGCGGCAAGGAAGCAAGCCTGGCTTGCGGAGGAGGGGTCCGGCCGTGGCTGCGATTTTTTCAGAACCGGAACACCCTTATAATTGCCATGGAAGCAAAAACCCCCAGAGCCTGACCGATGGAACTTACCCCGTATCCTGCCAGACGGTTGAATGGTCCCAGAGGGGTGACCTGGTCCAGCGCGGGCTAGACCCAAGGGGGCCGCAAATCCTGCTCTTTGCGGGATGGGCCCTCGCCTCGAGCCCCACATTGGGCACCAAATGTTAGGTAACGTTGACCAGGACCCCAAAAGAGTTTTTAACAGGCTTTACTGGGGAAGCGCTCCCAGGCAGGGTTCCCAGACCCAAAGGAGGCAGGTCCAGAAAGTCCGCGCACTGGACTGCGCTAGAAGTTTGTTTATATATGCACGCTGCCGGGGATGGCCAGGTTAGTGGAAGGGGTTTGGATAGGTTGCCGGTTCGCTGAGGCGTGGGCCAATAGGTTTATCTATGTGGCTGGGGCAAGGCGGCTTTGGCAGCGAAGTGTGCTGTCCTTGGTCCTCAGGATCTGGAAGCCTCCCTCCGTTAGGGACTCCCCCGGCCGGCGGGAGAGAGGAGGGGCGGCTTGTCATGGCAACTGGCGAAGTGTGCTGTCATTGGGGACCTTCTCGACGGCAGGAGGGAGAGGAGGGGTGGCCCATCATGGCCCCCGGGGTCTAACCTTACAGTTTCCAATGAAAAGGCCCTTCAAGAAGTTTTGACAACTTCACCAGTGATACACCTACTCATGTACCTGGGGTGAGATGTGAGTTTCTCTGTTCGGTTCAGTTCAGTCGCTCAGTCGTGTCCCACTCTTTGCAACCCCATGAATCGCAGCACGCCAGGCCTCCCTGTCCATCACCAACTCCCAGAGTTCACTCAGACTCACATCCATCAAGTCACAGATGCCATCCAGCCATCTCATCTTCTGTCGTCCCCTTTTCCTCCTGCCCCCAATCCCTCCCAGCATCAGAGTCTTTTCCAATGAGTCAACTCTTCACATGAGATGGTCAAAGTACTGGAGTTTCAGCTTTAGCATCATTCCTTCCAAAGAAATCCCAGGGCTGATCTCCTTCAAAATGAACTGGTTGGATCTCCTTGCAGTCCAAGGGACTCTCAAGCATCTTGTCCAGCACCACAGTTCAAAAGCATCAATTCTTCGGCGCTCAGCCTTCTTCACAGTCCAACTCTCATATCCATACATGACCACTGGAAAAACCATAGCCTTGACTAGACGGACCTTTGTTGGCAAAGTAATGTCTCTGTTTTTGAATATGCTATCTATGTTGGTCATAACTTTCCTTCCAAGGAGTGAAAGTGAAGTTGCTCAATTGTGTCTGACTCTTTGCAACCCTATGGACTGTAGCCTGCCAAGCTCCTCTGTCCATGGGATTTTCCAGGCAATAGTACTGGAGTGGATTGCCATTTCCTTCTCCAGAGGATCTTCCCGAGCCAGGGATGGAACTCGGGTCTCCTGCATTGTAGACAGACGCTTTACCATCTGAACCATGAGGGAAGTCTCTCTCTTACTTCCAAAGGGTAAATGTCTTTTAATTTCATGGCTGCAATCTCCATCTGCAGTGATTTTGGAGTTTCTCTGTTAGGGGATCCTATTACTACTCAGAAAACATATGCCTTCTTGGACTGTTCCTGTTGCCCTTTCCCAGACCCCATAAAGCTCCCACCAGCCAGATCCCCTGCCAGAGGAGAAATTATCTGGCTAGAAGTGGAGGACACAACCCACGTGTCTGTCAGAACCATTCTTGGCAGAGAAAGAGGCTAAGATTGTCAACGAGTCCTTATAGGAGTTTGTCATTGAGAGGAGGCCCACGTGATATTAGGGCAGAAAGTCCGGGATAACAAGCACATCTCTGAATGCCTGAAGAAGGGGCTTGGTGGGACCCTGCTCAGCCCTAGAAGGCTGCTCATGCCATAGTTTTATCAATGCCCCATTGCAAGTGCACAGTGAATGTGTCTAAGTTTAAATAACACCCAATCTCTCAGGGAAAGGGCAGCTGTCTGGCCCACGACTCTTTGCGAGCTGTTATTTCTACATTTTAAAATCCATTTCCTCTCTAAAAAGACACTGTGTGCCAATCACACAAATATCTGGGTCCCCCCAAAAAAGCCAATTGGCAGAAGTGACTTCAAATATTCAGAAGCAGGAGGGTGAAATTTTTAATCTACTTCATATTAAAAACTGATCAAGATTCCCAAAGAAGGAGAGAAAGAAGTGGGCACAGATATACCGCGGCTCTTTTTATAGCCCTGGAGTGTGAGGATGTTAATTAAAGGAATCTTAGAACCCGAGATGGTCTGGAAAAGGAAGGAGCAAGAATTTAATTTTAGGTGTTGTTTCATCAGGTTTTTAAAAAAAAAAAGTTTCACGAGTTACTTGCAGCAATTCTCAGGAACTTCACGGGCCCACAGAAAAGCTCCAGCTGAAACTGCAAAGTGAATTCATGGCAACCTCTCACGCCGCAAAGGTCGCTCATATGAAGCACAAATCAGCAGATCTTGGGGAATTACATGAGTGTAACAAAGTGCTAGATAGCATTTGTTTGGTATGCTTCAAAAAACAGCACTCATCCATTTTTTAAAACAAAAGCTAAAAAAGGGAAAAAAAAAAGACAGCAATAGAACTTATCAGTTGTTCACACTGCCTCAGGAAGAAGGTTCCCAAACCCAGCCGTGGCACGTTTCTCCGCATCCGCCCAGGAACCTTCACGTCCCTCTCCTTCACATTGGGAAGAAAGGGGAGAAGCGTGCAGGGAAAACCTGCTGGCTCCCCCCTTCCCGGGGCCCTGCTCTCCACGGTCTCCTGGCCCCTCCGCGCCCTGAAGGAGAGGCCTTCGTACTTTTGTGCTGCAAGCGCAGGTGCTGAGTCACAGGGTAGTTAAGCAACTCGTCCACCAGCACTTAGTGAGGAGGAGAGCTGGACCCTGCCTCCAGGGTCCAGTCGTTTGCACTGTCACCTTAGAACACCAAATGGAAGTGGGTATAAAACCCATCCAAGGGAATCCGAGCAGAATCCAGCCATACCTGACAGGGAGGGCGCACCCCTGGTGTGCTGGGCTCTGCTCCTGTCGGCTGGGGCCGCTCCCTGAGGGGCTTCAAGTGGGTATAAAACGCGTCCAAGGGAATCCGAGCAGAATGCAGCCACACCTGATGGGGAGGGCGCACCCCCTGTGCTGGGCTCTGCTCCTGTCAGCTGGGGCCGCTCCCTGAGGGGCTTCAAGTGGCTCGTGGTCCTAGCAGCCTTCTTGAGCTGCAGGCAGCAGAAACCTACTCCTGCCGTCAGCAGCAAAGTGACTGCCTTGAAAGGCTACCGAGAAGTCACAGAATCAGCGAGAAGCCTCAGGGAGATCTTGTCTTTCAAACGTCCACACCAACCATCGTCTCAAACACAGCATCTCCGTCCCGTTCGTAACTTTAGCAAATCTTCCCAAACATCGTTATCAGTGCTTTATTCGGATTAACTCTTCATTCCTCGCAAGTCTGTTGCTGTCCTTACTATACTAAAAAAAAAAGACAGCAATAGAACTTATCAGTTGTTCACACTGCCTCAGGAAGAAGGTTCCCAAACCCAGCCGTGGCACGTTTCTCCGCATCCGCCCAGGAACCTTCACGTCCCTCTCCTTCACATTGGGAAGAAAGGGGAGAAGCGTGCAGGGAAAACCTGCTGGCTCCCCCCTTCCCGGGGCCCTGCTCTCCACGGTCTCCTGGCCCCTCCGCGCCCTGAAGGAGAGGCCTTCGTACTTTTGTGCTGCAAGCGCAGGTGCTGAGTCACAGGGTAGTTAAGCAACTCGTCCACCAGCACTTAGTGAGGAGGAGAGCTGGACCCTGCCTCCAGGGTCCAGTCGTTTGCACTGTCACCTTAGAACACCAAATGGAAGTGGGTATAAAACCCATCCAAGGGAATCCGAGCAGAATCCAGCCATACCTGACAGGGAGGGCGCACCCCTGGTGTGCTGGGCTCTGCTCCTGTCGGCTGGGGCCGCTCCCTGAGGGGCTTCAAGTGGGTATAAAACGCGTCCAAGGGAATCCGAGCAGAATGCAGCCACACCTGATGGGGAGGGCGCACCCCCTGTGCTGGGCTCTGCTCCTGTCAGCTGGGGCCGCTCCCTGAGGGGCTTCAAGTGGCTCGTGGTCCTAGCAGCCTTCTTGAGCTGCAGGCAGCAGAAACCTACTCCTGCCGTCAGCAGCAAAGTGACTGCCTTGAAAGGCTACCGAGAAGTCACAGAATCAGCGAGAAGCCTCAGGGAGATCTTGTCTTTCAAACGTCCACACCAACCATCGTCTCAAACACAGCATCTCCGTCCCGTTCGTAACTTTAGCAAATCTTCCCAAACATCGTTATCAGTGCTTTATTCGGATTAACTCTTCATTCCTCGCAAGTCTGTTGCTGTCCTTACTATACCCATCTTAAAAACGAGGGCACTGAGCCCAAAGGGATTGTAACTGTCCAAGGTTGACCAGTTACGGGAAGTTGTCTTAGGAGTTAACCTTGAGCATCCCAGGGCCAGCCGACCCTCTGAACCCTCATTCTTCCTGGCTCTCTCATGGCCTGCCTGTCTCCGGCTCCTTGCTACGGCCTGGATCCTGTCTCACTTAGGGATTTATGTACCACAGTCAGAGACCTTTTGCTTCCACCACTGGATCCCCAGGGCACAGTAAGCACAGATAACAGAGCAAGTCAATTCTGTTTTCGATGATTGAATGACGTGATGCGCGTTTTTGTCTGTTTTTCCAGAGCAGATTTATTATGCCGGCCCTATCAATAATCCCGGATTTGAAATTCCCGAGGTAAGGGTTTGGTTTGCTGTTTTTGTTCCTTAATTATTGTATCGAGCAGTTTCTTAAAGAAGGAAGTGGGTGGGGGAGAGACAGCAGAGGAGGCGGAGAGGGAATTAAACTGAAACCTTCAAGTTTGTGCATCGCCTTTCACCGAGAAGACCCTTTCTGGGTGAAGCTGTTACTTCATCGTGGGCACTTGCTAATTGAAGCTGGATGCGCGGGTTTTGGTGTTTTGGTGTTTAACATTTTTGTCCGGTGGGACCCTGGGGCACCCCTTGTGGAGGCAGCGCCCCTAGAGAGGGGCTCTGGGGCCCTGTCCTGCTGGAGGACTCTGTCCAGGGCCCTCCGTATGAGCAGACTGTTAGAGGTGAGGCAGGCAGCCACAGGCGGGCTGGCTGTTCAGAGAAGGGAAGAGAGACAGCCCAGAAAGCGCTAAGCTCCCTGGTTACTGTGCTTGCTCAGTACTCACAAGCTCCCACCCCGTAAATAAGATGTCCAACGCCTTGCACCTTCACTGTTTCTTCAACAATTCCTTTTTATTTAAAATACCATTACTTTATGAACTCCAGCAGCTTGGACATAGCAATCCATTCTCAACAGCTACTCCTGAGAGCATCCTTCAGAAAAATGTCAAGAGAATCACAGAAATGTAATCGGTTTCATTTTTTGGTTTTCAATTTCATCCTTTTCATCTTTCAAAGCCTGAGTATGACTCTAGAAGAGGACCTCCTTCTCCATAAAGAATCTCTTGAACTCGTTTCATCCCCCGGGGCGTGTTCCCTTTCTGTCCCAGCCTCTGCATTCCTCCGCATCAAGCCGCCAAGTCTCCAGACCACCTCAGTCTTTCTCCAGCGATGCTCTGGCAGCTGGGGCAGGTCCGGCTTTCCAGAGTCTTCTCCTCAAGCCTTTCAGGGTAACACGCAAGTTGTGCAAACTCTCTTCCCTTCTAGGATGTGAGACCAAATGTCTCCCACAAAGTTTTGGCTTTAAATCTTTGCTATTTGAGTTCTTTTTCTTTCTCCATTTCTTTTGCAGATCCTTCCCATGCACCCCCAATCCATCAACTTGAAACTTGCAAGCAATTAATTTTTGTTTTGCATTATCGACTTTTAAAAAAGCAGTTACTCTTAGCGACTGCAATGAAGTAGAAAGAACTTAAAAGCCATAGGATCACTTTGAAAGAAATGAAGCCCAGATATAACGAGGTTTATTGCATCCACATAGGCTACATGGGTGAATGCATTACCCGCATCCATGGCATGAGGTTTATTGCATCCACGTAGGCTACGTGGGTGAATGCATTACCCGCATCCATGGCATGAGGTTTAATGCATCCACGTAGGCTACATGGGTGCAAGCATTACCCGCATCCATGGCCCACTGACGATGTTCCTTGAGATGTTGCCCAGTGTGAGGCTAAGACACTGGTCAGGTTGCCTGCCCCACCTGCCTGTTCAAGCATCCACAGAAGCCCTCTGTGCGGTCCTCCGACCTCTTCAAGACTTTCTGGGCCTGTGGAGCAGGAATCTGGTCAGTCCTGACCCCCAAGCCAGGCCTGCAGGGGGCAGAACCAGAGCGGACACGTGTGACCCATCACGTGAGCCGCACAGGCAGCTGAAGGCCTTAATCCCAACCTGGGCTCCCCTGCTGGCCCAAGATCAGCCCAGCCCACCCAGGCGCCCATGGCCGGCTGCCAGCCTGCAGGCTGCAGAGACGCTGCTTCCTAACGTGGGACAGAAATGGTGTGCAGATTTTTGGTTTTAGAAGACCTTCCCCAGGTCCCCCTCCTCCGACCAAAGCCCCCAGAGGTGGGCTTTGTGCTAATTCCACCCCTGCTCGACTGAAAATTTTCCATTCAGCCACCAGTCTTCAGTGTGTCAGTGTTATTCTCTTTTTATCAAAACCAGTCCTTGGCCCCACTGAAGTCCCGCCTGCAGCGGGCATCTGTCTATGGCAGCTGCTTTCTGACTTAGAGACTCTATGAGCTTCCAGTTTGGCTGCCAACTTGCAGGTACAGCCTGAACCGTGTAAGTGCCAAGGGTGCAACTACATTTACCTGGCAAATCCAAACCGTGGAAAGGCCCCTGGTCTGTGCCTCATCCCTTCTTCCTGCCCGCAGATGGCACAGCTACCTGAACACCTCCACTCCTTAGAGCAGAGTATGCATTAATATATCTTGTGATTCAGAATCCTGAACCCCTTCCTTCAAATACTGCATCTTTTGTTAGGCTTCTAAAGCATGGATGAAAGATTCAGTTGGATTACAATAATTTTGTATGGCGTGTTCTTAAAGGCACAGAAACAGTGAAAAGTAGATGATGGTGATGACGATGATGATAGTGAGGAGGAAATCCACTCAGGTGCACGTGTGAGCTCGTCTTTATCCAGACCTAATTCTCTGACTTTTACACTGTGACTGAAACCCCTAACACTGCTTCTGAAGTCACAGCTGCTGCTATTTGAGCAGACCTCAGGAGCCTAGACCGTCACAGAGTCTTTAAGGTGAAGGGTGCCTAAGGTTGCTTTCAGCAGCCCTCACACCCGAGACTCCATCAGTGCTGGGGATCCTACTCGCTCCTGGGCCTCTGCTAATTGCTAGAAAGTTCTTCTCTCCTAGCCTGAGACCAGCCATGCACCATCCATCCTGTGGTCTGATCTGGCCCTGCCCTCCAGGCTGATACAGATTAAACACCCTCCCTTCCTTGGCTGGGGGCTTCCCTGGTGGCTCAGATGGTAAAGAATCTGCCTGCAGGGCAGGAGACCTGGATTTGATCCCTGGGTTGGGAAGATCCCTTGGAGAAAAGAAAGGCAGCCCACTCCAGAATTTTTGCCTGGAGAATCCCCATGGACAGAGGAGCCTGGTGGGCTTTAGTCCATGGGATTGCAAAGAGTTGGACACAACTGAGCAACTAACACACTCTTTCCCTTGGGTGACTGGCTCCTCAGAGATGGGCCAAGAGTTCCAGGAGCTTCCTCCGCCCTCCACCATGCAGAGCCTTTCTCCTCAGGACAGAGTGTCCGCAGCCGTGGGCTGTGGCGCGGGCAAGGCTTCGGCCACGAGCCCTGCAGATGCGGCTCCTGCCCAGGGCCTCTGCTGCGCCGCACACAGCCTGGCAGCCCGAGGGGCTCCTCTGTGGCTGGCCGTGGCCAGAAAGGTCCCCGAAAGTCAGGAGCACATCCCCTACTGGCGCGGTCGGGTTCCGGCCATTAGTTTTGCCCCCAGCTGTCTCCTCCGTTTCCGCACACAGCACCCCGCCTTTCCTGTTGCTCAGCCAGCATCCTTGGGGTCAGCCTTCACCCCTCTCTTCCCCACCCACGTGGGTCTCCTTGGCAAACCATCTCGGCTCTTCTTTGCAAATACAGCCAGAATGCTCACCTCTTTCCCGTCTCCCCCAGCTGCTCCAAACCATCCCCACTTCTCACCTGGCTCTTGCAGCGCCTCCTACCTGGTCCACTGCTTCCTCCGTGTCTCCCCCATCTCCTTCCAAAGAGGGACCCTGCCAACAGCCATGTCGGGACAGGCCACCCCCCAGAGTGGAGGCCGGTGCCTCCCCGCCACGGCCCATGGGGCTGTCCCCTGCCTCCTCCTCTCTCCTCCTGCGGGCCTCTCCCGGGAGTCCCGTCTGCCTTGTCAAACTCGGGGCCCCCAGCCTCCAGGGGAATGGCGAGCTCCCGCGCTTCCTTCAGGTCTTGGCCCTGAGGTCACCTGCTCAGGGGACCTGCCTTGAGCACCCCAGCCCCACCACCCTATCGGTCCACTCCCCATGGGAGCGCCGTCTGGAGCACCAGCATCTCAGCCTTAGCCAGCCATCCTGGGCGCCCTCCGCTCTCCCGGCCAACCTGGGGGCCCGCGGGGAGGGCGTGGTTCCTCCTGCTGACCTAACCCCAGGGTCAAGAGCGGAGGCTGCACGGGACGAGCTCAGTGAGCGCCCGCTGCAAGGCGGTGGCTCTGCGGGTCTCACAGCTGCTGCTTCCCCGTGCCCCTCAGGGAGACTACCAGGTCCTGGTGGAGCTCTACAACCAAGACCACGCCACTGTGGCCTGCGCCAACGCCACCGTCCTCTATTCCTGAGCGTCTCGAAGTGCGGTCAGCTGTCCCATGGCAACAGCAGCTCCTCCCACGAACCCTGCTGAGAGGGAGGACCAGCGGACCACAGAGCAAGCCTCCTGGAAGGTGCTAGCGCTGTCAGTCGCAGGACCAAGGTGCTCCATGCAATGAAGGCCCCGGAGCATCCGCCTCCCAGGAGCTCCTGGGGGTCAACCCAGCAGTCTTGAGGGACCACCCCTCATCCCTAAGTGCTCTCCTGACAAAGCTCACCTCTTTCCAGCTCCTGGGAGCCCAGGATCAAATAAAGAAACTGGCCCACAAGGAGTGCCTCGTGGTTTGTTTAAGAATCCTGGTACAGCCCTGTAGCTATAGCGTGAGCTCCTCTGCACACAGAGCCACAGACTGCCACAGCAGAAGCGATGCTGAGACATGCAGGAAGGTGAAGGCACGCCTGCAAGGGCAGAGCTGGGGATGAGCCACCCCTTCCTCCGGGAAGCCCCACACTCTGGACATGAGGCCCAGAAGCTGGTGAAACGTCACGTGCAGACAGCACAGTCTCCACCGAACTAGCCTCTCAATAACTTCATCCCGAAGCGGGCTGTCCTGGCCCCAGCCCACCTCGGCCCTCCTGAGTGTGCTCCTTAATTCACCCCCGAGTCACTGCCGGCCACTCACGTACCAGGCCCTCTGCTCAGCACTTAGGCTACTCCAGGGGGCAAAAGACAGCTTGTCTCTGCCCTCATGGAGCCTGCAGGCCCCCGAAATTAGAAATTCACATGTCCCCCACAGTCGTGCACACGCAGAGCCGCCTCCTTCAATGCTCCCCATAAACAACGAGGTTGCCTGCTGTTGCCAGAGCCCATGGGGGGCCCCAATGTCTCCTGTCCCTGGATGTGCAGAATCCCCCGGGGGGCCCCCCTTCCACACCCTCCTGCTCCCCCACTTCTGCTTCCAGCACCCCCTGGTCCCACGTCTGTTCCTCTTGCTCCTGTGAAGGGGCTGGAGTTGGGACACTGGGGTTGACTGTGTTTACAGGTCTTTTACAGTCATAAAGGTGCCACTGTGCTAGCGATGAAAAGAGGAAAGAAATGCATAGTTTTAAAATGTCCGTTGCTATTAATTACCGTCTGTCCGTAGTTGAACTACCCGGAATAGCAGGCCATAAATGCCTGGTGACTCAAAACCTTAAACCCAGCATCTGAGGTTTCCTGGGTTGTGGGGAGACAAAATTACAGCAGTGTTCTCGCTGACGCCTAAAACACCCCGGGGCAAAGGCTCACTGTGGCCATGCCGGGCTCCAGGGCAAAGCTCAGGGCACACACGTGGCTGGGGGCAGGGGGAACAGTTGTGGATCCAGACGGCAGACTGTACTGCCCGTCCCTCTCCATTCCTCCCAGCCAGACATTCCCTGTTCCCTTTTCAGAAACAACCCCACATCCAGTAGGGGACCTGAGTGGAGTCCGAGAATTCACAGGTTCCACAGACGGCTCAGGACAGCTGTCGCCGCCTTCCAAAGACGGGGATGGGGAAGAAGCAGAGCACAGCTCATCTGCTGCTATTCAGCTGCTCCTTTTTCTATTCTTTGCTCTCTTCTTAAAATTCATTGACAGTGTGTGTGTGTGTGTGTGTGTGTGTGTGTGTGAAAGAGAGAGAGGGAGAGCGAGTGAGCCAGAGAGGCAGGGGGAGAGAGTTTTCGAGGCTGTAGGCTTAAACAGAGACTTACACACACACGTGGGCTGACCCTGCCTTGGCTGAGCACACAGGAGCTCACAGCAGTTGCACTAAGGGTGTGATTTGAGGAAGAAAGAGTGTTTCTCAGCCCCCAGATATGTCTGCCCTCACATTTCACTGAGTTTCACTCCTGCAAGTTGAGAAAGTTTTTCCCTGTTTATGACTCTCCTATTAAAAAGTACAAACCGATCTGGTAGGAGAAATGCCAGAATAATTATCATAATTCAGGCAGAGCATCATAACAAGGGTGAAGCTTGGAGATGCCAACACAGGAAGTGGGAGGTATTAGGGGGCAGGTGGGCAACCCACCGCAAGCTCTTAGGCTGGTCACCCATGTGTGCCCAGGGGGCAGGTTTGGGGGTGGGGGAGGGGGAGGCGGCCCTGCCAAAGAACTTAATTACTTCTTATCAATGATTTGCCACTGTTTCAAAATCACCATCAAGTATTCTAAAAATTTCTCCTAAATAAACTTCTCTGGAATATAAAAAAAAATCCCTGACTTAAGATTATGCTATGATGCCTCCAAACCAAGGGACTCAAGTGGAAAGAAGCGAGCTCCAGTCATTGTGGTGTCTGGAGGCCCTTCCTTATATTTTAAGGGCACGTGTGTGTGTGTGTGTGTGTGTGTGTGTGTGTGTGTTATTTTTAAGGAAACTTTGGTGCCCAAGGAGAGCTTCCACAGGCGAGGGTCAGGCAGAAAGCTGAAGAGCCCCCGGGTCAGTGTGATCACCCCGCTTGGAATGTTTGTAAGGAGCGGAGACCGGCTCCCTCCGGTTACACGCAGGGCCCAGCGCTCACTGCTGAGGTCAGCGGTTCAGGCTCCAGCCACGGCTCGCTAGAGAGCTTCACGCGGGCACCAGCATGTCACCTCTATTTCTCTGCAGTTTTTTACCTCTGGCCTCCTCGAGTATCGGCTTCACCCTCCGACAGTCCTTCCTATAACAGGAAGCAGTCTCACACTTGTCCAACGTACGGCAGAGCGGAGCCTTTCTCCCCACGCCCGGCATTCACGCCGAGCGCACCGGTTTGGATCACGTGACCACTCCTGGCCAACCACCTTGCCCCGGTGCTGATTGGCTTGCCTGTGTCACATGACCCACCCCGAGAGCTGGATTGGCGTTAGTCCCACTGGAACCACACCATCCCCTAAGCGGATGCTGGGAGGCTAGAAAGTGTACAGAGAGGATAGAGGTGTGGAAGAAGCGTCTAGAATTAGGCCATCTGTTCAGCTGTGAACTGGGCGAGGGCCTCAGTTTCTCAGAGCCTCCGTTTGTTCATCTGCACACGTCAACAGTAATAATGCCTGCCTGCCTTACAGAAATGCCTTGAGAAGTAAATGAAAGAACAGTGCCGGGCGTGAAGCTCAATGAATGTGAGTTATTGTTCTGTTCAGGAGATGCATGAGTCAGTTCAGAATGCTATAATAAAAATACCATAAGCTGGGTGCCTTACAGACAACAGACATTTATTTCTCACATTTTTCTCATTTATTTCTGGAGCTCAGAAAGACCAAGACCAAGCTGCTGGTAAATTCGATGTCTGGTTCGAGCCCGCTCCCTGGACCACAGACAGCTGTCCTTCTGGTGTGCCCTCACATGACAAGGTGGGTGCTGGAGTGCTCCTGGGTCCCTTTTTATAGGAGCATGAATCACGTCATCACCTCCCAAAGACCCACCCGCTAACAGCACCATGACGGAGGTTAGGATTTTAACCTATGAACTTAGGGGAGACACAGACATTCAGTCCAAAGCAGATGGGTACTCACCTTGGAGCTGAAGGCCT
Organism: Litocranius walleri; assembly: GCA_006410535.1. Classification (NCBI taxonomy): domain Eukaryota; kingdom Metazoa; phylum Chordata; class Mammalia; order Artiodactyla; family Bovidae; genus Litocranius; species Litocranius walleri. The sequence continues at coordinate 1,250,835 of SJYG01000388.1, read as the reverse complement.
GTTGCCTAATTTCGCTTCGACATCGTTGGGTGCCAACTGTCTCTGAGCCTTGACCTCACCCAGGAGCCCGCATTCCTTTTACATCCTGACATGGTTCCTTGGCAATGTGATTGCTTCTAAGTGTGGCTGGTTTAAGTCGATGTGGGTTAGGGTCATGTTCGCTGAACTACATAAACCCTGAGAAGAATTTAAGGGAAACATTCAGGGACAAGTTTCCCCTGAAACAAAAACTTTCCAGGCCAAAAAAAAAAAAGGCCTAGGAAAGAAAATGCATGTAATTTTTAATTAAACTTGTTTCCTGTTTAAAAAAGAAAAGATATGCATTGGGGATGTGAAGAACTAAATGAAGAACTAAATGTAACATCTGCAAATGTAACAATTACGTCTGCCTCCAGAAAAAATCACCCAAAATAGCTAGTGAGAGAATGGAAAAGGCCATGTGCTGATTTTAACCCGGGCTTGTTAAGGAGGGAAAGCATCCCATCCCAGCGGTTCAATGTCAGGTTTGAATCAGCTACAGTTTTCCCAGCCAGCCTCCTCAGGCAAGTTTCTCTGTGGTCCCCCCATCATTTGCTCTGGGCAAGCAGGGTTCTGAGGGAATTGGGAATCAGCCACTTAACATCTAGTTTGTAAATAACTTCAGTTGTTCCATTGGGACCGAAGCCCTCAGCTGCCTTCAAATGTACCAACCTGATTTTTTTTTCTCCCCAAACCCAGATTTCCTTTAAAAGGTAGGACACCACCAAATTCTTCCTTTCTTGGCCCCTCACTTTTTAAAGAAAGAATATTCACATCAGTGTTATTTCAGCTGAAAACAATAATTCCTTCCTCCAGCTGATGTTACTGTGGATTCCTTGAAACTCAGACAAGGATGCAAAGAAGGAAAAAGTCCATGTCACACAAGCTCATATCATTTTATTGTGGTTTTCCCTCCTTTTCTTCACTCAGAAATGGTTGAAGAAAACTGGAGAGGGGGCCAGAGAATATGGTTGAAATAATCAAAGAGTTAGCAAGGATTCCACATCAGTTCAGTTCAGTCGCTCAGTCGTGTCTGATGCTTTGTGACCCCATGGACTGCAGCATGCCTGGCCTCCCTGTCCGTCATCATCTCCCAGAGCTTGGTCAAACTCATGTCCATTGAGTCAATGATGCCATCCAACCATCTCATCCCCTGTCGTCCCCTTCTCCTCCTGCCTTCGATCTTTCCCAGCATCAGGGTCTTTTCAAATGAGTCAGCTCTTCACATCAGGAATCAAGGATTCCACATAAAGGTAGACTAAAAAGGTTAAAATACGTGGTATAGAAAAATAACGTTTGAGAAGGCAGAACAACTGCAGTAGTAATAATGCCATTTTAAAAGCTAACAATTTTTTGAGCACTTGCTATGTTTTGGCGTTGTGCTAGGGACTTTGTGTTCAGTTACTCAACGCTGTCTGACTCTTTGAGGCCCCATGGGCTGCAGCCTGCCAGGCTCCTCTGTCCAAGGGATTTTTCCAGGAAAGAATACTGGAGTGAGTTGCCATTTCCTACTCCAGGGGATCTTCCCCACCCAGGGATCAAACACAAGTCTCTAGTGTCTCCTGCAACGGGAAGTAGATTCTTTGCCATCGTGCCACCAGGGAGTCCAGCCTCCGTCTCAGCACTTAGCCTCGTTGAGCCCATGAGGGATAATCCAATGGCCCCTCTACCAAAGAGGAAGTCAGGGTTAGTGACGTGAAGAGGCAGAGCCCTGCGTCTCCAGGGATCAGTGGGACCGCAGCAGCCTTGGCACCCTGACAGGAGCAGTGGGAACCTTGGGGTGCTCGGAGTCCGTCGGCTCCTCCTCGCATTTACTCCTCCAGCCAGACGCAGTAACACCCGAGTCACACCTTCCCCAGAAAAGGGTCATGTGCTTGTGGCCTCTCCTCCTGTCTTAGTTTGTTTTGCTGCTGGAACAAAAACACCATGGAATGAGCAGCTTAGGAGCAACAGAAACCCCTTTTCACATTTCAGGAAGCTGCAAGTCCAGGGTGTCTGGGGACGGCCCTCCTGGCTCCTGGTTCTAGGCCGATGGCTGTCTTCCCGCTGGGTCCTGAGTGCTGGAAGTGGGGAGGGGGCTCCCTGTGGCCTCTTTGATAGGCGCCCCACACCCACCCAAGGGGAGTCCAGCCTCTTGACCCAACCATTCTCCGGAGCCCTCACTTGGCAACACCATCACAAGGGTGAGGTCTGTTTCAACCTCTGAGGTTTTGAGGGGTGCAAACGTCCAGACCTCACACCTGCTTTCTATTTTTCCTTTTCTCACTTCCTTTTTGGTCATGAAATGGAAGAAACTGAAAGACAGCTTAACGATGAAACTCCCCTGTTGAAAATGAATTATCCCAACCACCAAAAAGAAAGAAGAGTTACGCAACACAATAGAGGCAGTAAATGTCACTTTGACAGCAATCATTACAATATATGGCTGTATTATTTAATACCTTGCACATCTTAAACATACGCATTGTTGTATGTCAATATATTTGATTAAAAAAAAAAGTGAAGGAGTAAACCACCCGTGGTCACCCATCCACGACTGCCCTCTCGGTGACGGCCCTCTCCACCGTCCTGGGCGTCACACGTCTGGTCTTCTGTCATTAACAGAGAAAGGTGCTTTCACTCTTGCCTCGTTCCCTGTCCACAGGTTTTCATCATCGCACTGGATTTTCCCTTTGTTGCCTCCAAAGGTACCAGACTGTGTGTTTGTCTGAATTGCGCTTTTTCCCTTCCCTTTCACATACCCTGAGGGCTGTCTGTCTGCAGCTGTTTGCTTCTTGTTCAATTTTTTAATTGGATCTCACTGTTCAATATTTTACGTGTTTTGACTTCAATATTTCACAGTCACGCTCAGGCTGTAGAACCCTGGACTTGGGGAAGAGCCCCTAAGGTCACCCCTGGGAGGGGGTCACACCTCCCCCACTCACGGAGCTGGCTCCCAGATGCTGGAGAAACGGCCCTGAAAATCAGAACCTGAGACTCAGCACAGCTGTGGGAGGAAGCCGATCCTCCCTGGAGCAAAGGGCACCGCATTGTCTCTTCTGGATATTTTGGGGTGGAAGTCATGGTGTGGGCTCTGCCTTGTGGGTGAGCTTCCGAGGACAGACGCAGAGGGGAAGGGGCCTGGGGCCCCATGCCCCCACCCAGCCCTGCAGACATGCAGCGAGCCTCAAGGAGAGAGAACGCCCGCGGGAGTCTGGCCAGTAGCTGATGCACCAGGCAGTCAGGGCCTCCAAGGCCTCCAGGCCTCCCGTGGCATGTTGTGGGGTCCGCATGGTAACAGGGTACAGGCATTGGAGGGTAGAATACCACACGGCATCTCCACGAACCGGGGGGCTGAACACCAAGCAGGGCGGGGAGAGCCAGGCCTGGGCACAGTGCCACGCGCCCCCGGACACTCAAGGGCAGCGATGCTCAGCCTTCTTGCACCCCGAGAGCCTGGGTCAGGGCCTGGGGGAGGCGCCTGAGAATGAGACAGGAAAGAACTGCGCTTCTGCTGACAGAGGCCCTAGAAATAACCAGCAGGGGGGCGGGAGGAGAGTCTGCAGAGATCCCTTCACGTGTGAGTTGAGGGCTCCATCAGTGACGTTTAATTCATCTCTCGTCATCAGAACATCTTCACTGGAACCCACAAACGGATGCCTGAGACGTTCCAGCTTTGCTGGTGGGCAGGGTTCCCTTCCACAGAGCCCCCCCACCCCCAGGACTGGAATCCCGTTTCCTCCCCACGTGCTCCCTCCTCAGCTCCTTCAGTTTCCCTGCAGACACGTGGGGGTCCATTTGGACCGCCCTGGAACCTCAGCACTAGCCCTGCTCTGTTGTTTTCCCATCTCCCTGACTACAGGAAGGATGCTCTGCTCTCACCCTGGACTCCCTCCCTCAGCCCCTCCCGACAAGAAGCACTGGACTCTCGTGTGTTTACGGTCTGGACCACACACAACCCCAGTCCCTACAGCCCCTCTGTCCACCTTACTCCTAAAGGAAACTTGTGGTGGGGTGTATAGCAGAAGAGACTCCAAACCCAGGGTGATCCACAGCATCGTCGTCGTTCCGTCGCTAAGTCGTGTCCAATTCTTTGTGCCCCCGTGGACTGCAGCGTGTCTCGCTTCCCTGTCTGCCGTCATCTCCCGGAGCTCTCTCAGACTCGTGTCCATTGAGTCGGTGATGCCACCCAACCATCTCATCCTCTGTCGCCCCCTTCGCCTCCTGCCCTCAATCTTTCCCAGAATCAAGGTCTTTTCCAACAAGTTCACCCTTTGCATCAGGTGGCCAAAGTATTGCTTCAGCATCGGTTCTCCAGTGAATATTCAGGACTGATTTCCTTTAAGACTGACTGGTTTGATCTCCTTGCTGTCCAAGGGACTCTCAAGAGTCTTCTCCAACACCACAGTTCAAAAGCATCAATTCTTTGTTGCTCAGCCTTCTTTATGGTCCAATGCTCACATCTGTGCATAATTAGTGGAAAAACCACAGCTTTGACTATATGGACCTTTGTTGGCAAAGTGATGTCTCTGCTTTTTAATTCGCTGTCTAGGTTTGTCAGAGCTTTCCTTCCAAGGAGCAATTGTCTTTTTACAGTGCATTACAGCATATTAGATCTTTACTGTGTATAGGACAAGAGTGAACTGCGTAGGGGACAATGTCCCACCTACATAGACAATATTTATGAGTTATTAGCTAACCACTCAGAGAAATCGTGTCCTCTATCGTCTGCTGCTGCTGCTAAGTCTTTTCAGTCGTGTCCGACTCTGTGCGACCCCAGAGACGGCAGCCCACCAGGCTCCCCCGTCCCTGGGACTCTCCAGGCAAGAACACTAGAGTGGGCTGCCATTCCCTTCTCCAATGCATGAAAGTGAAAAGTGAAACTGAAGTCACTCAGTCGTGTCCGACTCCTAGCAACCCCATGGACTGCAGCCTACCAGGCTCCTCCATCCATGGGATTCTCCAGGCAAGAGTACTGGAGTGGGTTGCTGTTGCCTTCTTTGCCTCTTCTCTCTAGGCTCCACAAAAATCAGATATTAATCTCAACCTCAGGGTCGTGAGCCAAAAGGCATATAGCGAAAGTTCAGACTAGCAAGTTACCTGGGAGGAAGTGATTTAGCCAACGAGATGGGCGTAATTAGTTTAAGAAAGAAAAATAAGGGCATGTGCTAGTTTGCTAGCGTTGCTATAGCAAAGAACACAAACTGAATGGCTTAGAACAGCAGCAACGTGTGTTCAGTCCATTTTACCCAGAACCAGGACCGGGACCCCAGAGTGTTATCAGAGAGATGCTTCTAAAGCACAAACCTGGTTACACCACTCCTCTGTGTAAAGCTCTTCAAAGCCCCCTGCCCTGTGCCCAGAGATTCCTGCTTCTGCGATGCTGGGACTCTGAGAGCCGGCGGCTCTGTGCTGGCCAGCGGCCCCTCCTTGCACGTTGCTGTGAAGCTCTCTGGCGTCTGCTTACACCCCCTGGAGCACAGAGCTCTCCTGACTTTGCACGGACACTCCCTCAGCCTAGAGGCTGCTTCTCCCTTCTTACCTGGCTGCTTCCCACAGGGAGATCTCTGTTGGGATGCTGCTTTCTCCCGGGAGCTGTCCCTCATCCGAGACAATGGATTCACTCTCTCGCCAGTGAGCTCCCTCCCATCCTGCTGCTGCTATTGCTAAGTCGCTTCAGTCGTGGCCGACTCTGTGCGACGCCATAGACGGCAGTCCCCCAGGCTTCCCCATCCCTGGGATTCTCCAGGCAAGAACACTGCAGTGGGTTGCCATTTCCTTCTCCAATGCATGACAGTGAAAAGTGAAAGTGAAGTTGCTCAGTCGTGTCCGACCCTCAGCGACCCCATAGACTGCAGCCCACCAGGCTCCTCCGTCCCTGGGATTCTCCAGGCAAGAGCACTGGAGTGGGGTGCCACTGCCTTCGCCCTCCCCTCCTATCACGGCACTAATCCCTCTGGGCCATGATCACCTGTTTGTCTCTGTCTTCCTCACTTCACTGGACCACCTTGCAGGCAGGCTCTATGTTCCATCTGGTTTATAACAGAGGGCCTGGCCCACATCACCTGTGGGGTTGAATTGTATCCGTAGCAGCAGCGACCCCAGAGTGGGCTTGCTACCCCTCCACTGCCACCCCCTTGGTTGAGGTTCCTGATAACCACCTGCTTTGTGGTTTCCTGTCAAAAATATGCTCCACCTCGGGGCTTGGTCTCCCCCGGAGGATCCCGGTGTGCCCTCTCCAGACTCCCCCTTATCTGAGCCCACCGATTTTCAGCTTGTCTTCAGACTCATGGGGCAGAGAGCTGGTCCCTTTGAGGACCGCCCTTTCACCCCCAACATCATCTGTGGAATTAAACCACGCCAGAGTCCGCGGTGCCCTGGGGTTAGATGTCCCCCTCTGCGCCTCTGCCTCCTTGGTCTGAATCACAACCAGTACTGACCGTGTGGACCTCCATTTCCCAGCTCACTTTTTCCACCCCGCCCCGGCTGTCTGCCTACACCCACACCATCCAGGAGAAATCTGATGTGGAAGCCATCCGTGCCACTTTAGATTTTCTAGAAGCCGTATTTCAAAACACAGAGAAGAGGGCTTCCCTGGGGGTAAAGAATCCACCTGCCAAAGCAGAAGATGGGTTCAGCCCCTCATCTGGGAAGATTCCACGCGTCTCAGAGCTCCCTAGCCCGAGCACAGTTGTTGAGCCTGGGAGAGCCCAGGAGCTGCAACCACTGAGCCCACGTGCTCAAGAGCCCGTGTCTGCAGCGAGAGAAGCCGAGCACCACGACCCCACTCACCGCAGCCAGAGAAAGGGCACCACAGCCAATCACAAATAAAATTAAAAAGGAAAAAGGAAACCGGTAAAATCAATTCCAATAATTTGTTTTGTTTGACACAATATGGCCAAAACGTCATCATTTCAACATGAAATCAATAGTTTTAAAAAACTTTCTGGACCACATCTGAGATTCTTGTTTCCATACTAAGACGTCACAATCCAGTCTGCGCTCTCCGCTGGCAGCGCACTTTGCTGTGGACTAGCCTTGCCTCGCCCGGTTGCCTAGTGGCTGCAGGTGGCCGGTGACCACCGCCCTGGACGGCACAGGACGGGTGGCAGGTAGTGATAGTGATAATAGGGGAGGCAATGTCCCCGCCGCTTGCCCAGGACTCTCTGAGCCACTGAGACTTTTCATGCATATCAAGCTTAATCTTCACAGCAGTCCCGCCAGCTAGAGACTGTTGTTAACCCCATGGTGCAAGTGAGGAGACCGTCTCAGAGATTAAGAGACTGTACTTATCACTCGTCTCCCTGCCCCCTGACCTGTGGAACACTTAGTAAGCACAGGATTTGCTAAGTCTTAGAAGTCACATATCAAAAATGCACGTAAAGGTTAAAGATGCTACGGATGATATAGCAAAAAAATAAAAAAAGTTTTGATGAGCAAATCCATGTTTTGAAAGTCATCAGAGAGGACAGCCGTACACTTCCAAAAGCTACCTCCTCGTGCCATGGCCAAAAAAATAGATGAAAAACACGACAAAGGGTAGCCTTTATTATGTTCTTAGGCTTTGAAAGCTTCAAAAAGAATTAGCTGAGAGAAAGTTCATTTTCAACAGTTTTGACAGATGCTTGAAATCAAGCTGGTTTCCTTTTGGTCCCTTCATTGAGCAAACTGTCAGCCTCTGGGGCCCGTGTTCTTAGCCGGGCACACGTTGGGGGTGAGGGCAGCTGCTTTCTCACGTGCTGTTTTCAAAGACTTCTCTGGGATGGGCATCTGTGGCTTCCTTCTCGTGTCCTTGAGAACCAAGAGAGATGACTTCTTAGCAACAGAAGGGGAGGCCTGTCCCCACCCTCTACAGATGGAAAAAAGGTCACCTCCCAGCAATAGTCTTGGGTAATTACACCTTTCTTTGTGCCATGGTTTATCCTCTGGGAAATATTTACCTCTTTAACCTTCAGACTTCACTAATTGAAAAGAACCTATAAAATGTAGGAGGATTAAGTTCCATTTCAAGGAACAGAAAATCAAGTAGTGATTTACACAGGTTAGAAGTTCAATTCTCTCCTCCAAGAACCCAGACAGTCTGTGATCTGCAGGGCTCGAGTCTGTCTTAGTTTGAGGCTTTATCACCCTCCCCAGATGGCTTCTGTCTCGTGGACCAAAGTGCTGTGCAGATCCAGTCATCTCATCACATTCCAGCCAGCAAAAGAGGTGAAAGGGCAGGGAAGGAAGAAGCCCTCTCTTAAGGACTCTTCCTGAAAGCTGTATATACAGCTCACACAGATGCCACACTGACCACAGCCCAACACCAGGCCGTCGAAGCTTCCAGGGCGGACGAAGAAAGTGATCTTTGATCTGGTGTGTCTGCAGCAGCTTGCGAATGCGCCTCTCAGACTTCTGACTGCAGGGAGTACAATCGTTCGAGGTCCCCAGCTGTTGCGTTCCAAAATCCTTCACTGCATTTGCAAGGAAGTCATGCTTCCTGCAAGCTGCCGCAGCCTGAGTACATCAGTAACACTAAGACAGCCCTTTCCTGCAAGTCGTACAGCTTCTCTGAGGGGAGCGTCAGCTAGAGGACTGTGCGAATTACCTCTTTCCACGTAACAAATCAGGTCTTCCCTGAAGGCTCCAGTGGTAGAGAATGTGCCTGCAATGCAGGAGGTGCAGGAGACCTGAGTTTGATCGCTGGGTCTGGAAGATCTCCTGGAGGAGGGCATGGAAACCCACTCCCGTATCCTTGCCTGGAGAATCCTGTGGACAGAGGAGCCTGGCCGGCTACGGTAGTTCACAAACGCAGCCAGGAGGTGGCAGTCGTGGCCAATGAGAAAATCCTGCCACTCTGCCCCTATCAGCTTGTTCGTTGCCCGGTGGATGCTTCCTGGACCTAATCTGATTCTTATGAAAGCGATTTCCTTCTTACAAAAACATCAGGCCCAAACAGAAACTAACCTCATCCTGCAGATAAAGACTGTTTGTGCCTCACGAGCTCTCTTAGCTCTAGCCAGACCCTCAGTAAGTGCTTTCCCAGCACCAAGAGGCTGGCGCGTCGTGGGAAGCCGGGTGGGTGCAGGCCTCTCCCTGAAGCCCCACCATCTTATCAGCAGGGGTCCAAGGGGGGCGGGCTCCGCAGACTGCCAGACTGATCCCAGCCCTGGGAAGGCCGAGCAGCTGGAGGATTCTGCAGGAAATCACAAGAAGCCAGGCGGCTGTTGTGTTGAGGTCACGGAGCTGAGTCACTCACACACCATGTGTTTTCCCAGCAGCAACGCCCGCATGCCGTCTTCATGCAAACACGGGTCCAGTGGTCTTTCCCGAGAGGTGATCATTGAATCGGCATCATCGCCACCTCTCTAGCTACAGATCTAGGCTGGCTGCTCAGACAGCAAAGGGTTCTGGGCGGATTGGGAAAGCCACTTAAGGAGTCCAGACCTGATCCGGTGGCTGCTGGTTGAAGATTTCCAGCCGGAGAGGGCAGACGGAGCAGAACACAGAAGAGGCAATGGAGAGGAGACAGGAAGCTCTCCGCCACCCCTGACTCAGCATCCAGCCCCTCTTCCCATGCTTCTCAGCACACTGTGACCGGCAGAGACGTCTCCCGGATTCCTTCCTCTGCCTCATCTTTGCCAAAAAAAATAGCCCTGTTTCCACTGAGTCCCCAGCGAGACAAGTGATGGCAGAAAAGCTCGTGGGCTGTGGCATCAGAGGGACCCGGGTTCAGGATTTGGAGGCATAGCAGAAGCCCTCAAATCTGTTTCCACGTATGTTACATGGGGGTGAAAGTATTTACCACGGGGGCTGCTGTGAGAGTGGAACGAGACCAGACAGATAAACCCTTAGGACGGTGCCTGAGCTAGAACACGTACTCGGTAAGCTGGGCACCACAGGCCGAGGCAACCTGGGAAGTGGTCACGGAGCAGAGCAAGCTCACCAGCAGGTGCTGATCCAGCCCTGGGGCTCATCCCATGCATGCACGATTCTACAGACTCTGCACAGGCGCATGCACACACACACATAGACACCCACCTGCATGCACACACACTTGCACACGCACACCCGAACACTGAGTCACAGAGGGCCCCTGCTCCTTCACACACCCCCAGCTCTGCTCTGAGCTGACTCCCTGCCTCCTCCACGGTGCCTGCAGGGATCCCTTTTCCATCTGCATGGGTCTGCGTCTGGAGGGTCCACCCGGGGGTCCGCCCCCCAGGGTTCTGCCCATTGCAGTTCCCCTAACTCCTGCCACCACTCAGGGCTGACCGAAGCAGGTCTGCCCTGCTCTGTGGCCAGAGCCGAGTCGCCTGCTACCTGATAGAAATGTTTGCTTGTGGGATCAGACACCTTGAGGCCAGGCCCAGACCCTGCACTTAATGGAACCGCCAGGAAGGGCGGGTGTCCCATGAGGTTAGAAAGAAGGTGGCCCCTCAGGGAAGCCTCGCAAGAAGCAGCCCCGCTGATAAACACCGTGTTCCACCTGCCAGCCTGGGCAGGGGCCTGTCCCTTGGAGGAGAACCTGGAGTGCAGCAGGGCCTCCTTTTTCCCGCCCAGCATCTGTGGAGAAGCTCAGCGTGTAGAGCTCACTGTGTAGAGTTCAGCCTTCGCCTAGGTCGAGTCCAGATGCCCTCCCGTGATAAACGAGGTGGGCAGCAAATGGGCCGGCTTGCCCTGTCCACGCTGCCAAGGCTCTGAAGAGCGGTCTCCCGGAGCCAGGGGCCACTGCCCGGCCCAGACCTCCCAGTGCAGCTAACGGAACTTGTGAGCCACGGCCTGCCGCTTCCCATGCACTGAATGTGGTTCTGAAAGCTGGTCTGAAATGGGTTTCCCCATCAAGACAGGGGGGCTTGGACTGCGTGTGTGTAGGACTCCCTAAAGAAGCTCAAACCCTTTCTAGGCCTCGTGTGGATTCCAAAGGTCAGGTAAAGCCTGACAAGTTTCCGGGGACCAGACCAAGGTCAGAGTTGGGGAGGAATTGACAAGAGAGGTCAGGGAATGCAGAGGACGCGGGGGGAAGGTACACAAATGTCCAGGGAGATGAGGAAGGACCCTGGAAGGATCCACTTAGGACCTCGGATCTGCCTCGAGGACAATGGGGCACCATCTGGAGGCTCTCCCACGGGGACCCCCCTGACCAGAGTGAAGCCCTTCTCCCCTCGGGGCTGGAAGGTGGGTGCAAACTTCTCAGGGAGGAGCATGCACTTAGGAAGGAGGACCTGGGCTCCCCGACGGTGGGTGGGGGGGACCCTGAGGCCTCGGCTTCAGTATTGGGGGCGGAGGAGGGGGAGCGGTTGTTTGCTCGAAAGGCCCGCGCGCCGCCAGACCTGAGGCCGGGGGCTTGTTTCGGCTCGGGTGGCAGGGGTGCACAACTAGGGGAGCTGCATTTTGCTTCCTTGGAAATTCCGTCTCCTCCCAGCTTGGAAATTTCCATCAGCCCAGACCCAGCGCCTGGGGGGCAGTGCCAGCACTGCGAGAATGGAGCACGGCAGAAAGAAGGGTCTGTTTTCTGGGAGGCGTTTGTTGTCTCTCCACATGGGACAAAACAAAAGTCCATCGTCCTTCAGGCCCAAATAGATTGATTATTCTGTGTGTCCACATGAGTTCCGCATGGAACTCGGGGCCTGTGGGAAGTCATTTAAAGTTGAAATATTTTCATGATGTCATAGTGTTTTTCTAAAAGGAAAGATAGTGCGAATAAATGCACCTGCTGCACCCATGGTAAGTTTAATTTTCTTTCTATTTAACTATATTAGTAAACAAACCAAAGGCACTCAAGGACACACATATCTCTAGCTATCGGTCAGTCAGTGCAGGAGCAGACAGGCCAGGCTTTTTGAACTGAAACCTTTTTATTGAAGCCACATCGACTTTTCACAAATAACTGTTCATTCTTCAAAGTGCATGTTTTACAATACGAACATTTTAATTTTTCTCTACATGTATTTTATTTGTTAATGCCATCTATTTATATATTTATAAATATATATATATTTATATTTTTTTCATTTATTTAAGACAAAAGCTGGGACTAACAAAATTGAACCAAAAATACACCCAGAAACATAGCCTTACAGTACCAGAACCTCCTCTCTCAAAAGCAAGAAAGTTCCATAGCTAAATTATGAAAACTTGGTAGGCTTCCATGAGATTTTGAAAATAGTTTCATGACAAGATGGCTCACATGTTTTTCCATGAATAGATTAGAAACAGATTGATAACAATTGAAACAGAAAACATAAACGCTGCCATATTTCACGGACTGTGAGTCTCCACCAGTGTAAGATACACGGTTATTTAAATGAAGCGCCACGCTCGAGAATATGCTGACTGCTCATTGCGTATGGCACAGTGCTGACTCAGCACTTGGAATGTCTATTTTAAATGTTAGAAGAACTCTTGGACCTATTGACACAGAAGAGTTTTAAACTGTGGATCACTCTTCTACACACACAAAAAGGAAATGGAGGCTAAATAAGTGGGTTTAGCTTCCCAGGGCTCAGGGTAAAGACCCTGCCTGCCCATACAGGAGACATTAAGAACTGCAGGTTCGATCCCTGGGTTGGAAAGACCCCCTGGAGGAGGGCATGGCAACCCACTCCAGGATTCTTGCCTGGAGAATCCTGTGCACAGAGGAGCCTGGCGGGCTGCTGTCCACGGGGTCAGGACTGAGTGACTGACATATACACACACGCATGCCAGCACATGACTCAAGTCTGCGGAGAGATGAGCTCTGCCCTGTCCTTGGCAGCCGTGGCTGGAGTCAGACTGTTCCCCCGCGACGGCAAGTCCAGTCACGGGCAGACGGCAGCGATGACGCAGCTGATCCCAAGCCGGCCGCTCAGCACGGCGCACCCGTCCCATTCCCAGGCTCGCCTCCCGCAGCATCCTCCCGGCCACGCCAGGCGAGCGCCCCAGCACAGGGCGTGCCAAAACCAACCTCTGCCTTCCAGGAACCTCACAAACCTCCTTCCCTGCTGAGACTCGATTCCAGTCAAAGGTGGGGCTCGGCTGCAGCAGGCAGGAGGCCCAAAAGGTAATCTGAAACTCAGCACCGACTGTCCGCCACGGCCCTGGGAGCTCGGGGAATCCCTTTGCCTTGGTTTCTCGTCCCCATAATGAGAGGGGTCAGTATGTCTGTAGGGCTAAGAATTTGCAGAACATGACCGCTTTGTACCCTCTGGTGGTGGAACACAGAGAGATTGTTCAGTACCACTAAGGCACAATTATGGGTGTCCCTCCAGCTTGACCATTCAGTAACAATGTCTTATATTCCCACAGGTATATATACAGAGAGAGAGAACAGCCCTGTCTCTCAATCTCTCTTCCCTGTTCCTGGTGTGTGCAGTTTATTTCCCCTCTGCTTCTGGAAACAGCAGTCCTCCCCACCACACCACAACACCCCATCACCCCAACCCATCTCATTCCTGTCTGCGGTAGGAAAGGTGAAGCCCCAGGGGTCAGGTCCGGCAGGTTAGAAGCCCCCATCGGCCCCAGCCTGCGGTTCCCTGAAAGCCGAGTGTCAGGTTACGTGCAGCAGTTTATCTGGGAAGAAGGTCCGGGGAGCAAGAGTGAGCAAAGGAGGAAAAGTCAACACAAGATGTGTTACCAGACTGGTCACCAAGGGCACTGCCTGGAAAGAGACCCTGCTGGGCTGGAGCACCCCCTGAGGGCATCTCACACATGGAGCACCCCCTGAGGGCATCTCACACCATTGGCCTGAGAGATGGGGCATCCCGCCCGTGCCCCACCCCGTCACACTGGCCCTTGTTTACAGGGGGGCCTGTATGAGTGCTGGAAGGGGCCCTGCAGGAGTCCTCCTCAGGCTTTAGGGGACCCCCAGTGGGAGCCGGGAGCACCCCCGCTGAGATGGGACCCGTGCAAGCGTCCTCCGTGACCGAGTGTGGATGCAGCCTCTAGACGGCCCTGCAGAGCAAGAAACTTCAAGAGCAAAGGGCTCACCCCACTAAACAGGCCCACCTTGCAGCTGAGGGCAGTGAAGCAGGAGCCCAACTGGTACTGTACTTGCAGACCAAGAGTTTAAGCCTCTGATGAGTGTGGTGAGTTTTCTGTGAACGTATTTAGACAACCAGAAAATGCCAATAAGATCTAATTTTAGTAGATACACGGCTCATAAGAGATGCCATGTCTGTCTATATCTATCTGTCCATCGATCAGTCAACTATCTTTCATCTATCTATCCTACAAAGGGAGGTGTCAGGATGGAGCTTAGCAATCTAAATTTCCTAATGCATCACAGGCCCTCAGGAGTCTCATCTCTCCTTACAGTCTTGACTGTCACCTCTAAGCAGGTGACGCTTGTCCCCGCATCCTCAGTACAAACACCTCTCCTGAAGGGCTGACCCACATTTCAGGGACATTCTGGATGTTCCCACGGGCACTTTCAGCTCTTCGTGTCTGAAACACATCTCCTCCACATCCACAAGAAATCTCTTCTTCCTCGCGACCTCCCTGCCCCCCGAACACCCCTTCACCTTCCAGACCTCCCTCTCTCTGACTCCAGGGGGGCTCCCCCCGCTTCCCTAACTCCTGATCCCATCAGCGGCAAGTGATCCCGTCTGTCTGCTCCGTGCAGTCTGGCTGCCCGCACCACAGCCCAGGCCGCCCCCGCCACACACCCTCCACCCCCAGAGCCCCTTGCCCTCATCCTGCCCACACAGGGCACTCCTGGCAGGTCGGCTCCCATTGACCTCACTGTCTCCTAACTGCAGATTTCCCATCCTGCGAGGCACAGTCCTCTCTAATTCCCATAGCCAGACAGTCACCCGGGCCTGTTCCACCAAAGCAGCGCAGAAACAGACTCAGATGTAAAGGACAGATTTATGCTCGCCAAGGGGGAGGGGGAAGGGGAAGGGATGGGCTGGGAAGCTGATGTCACGAATGCAAATGGTTACATTCAGAATGGATAAACAGTACGGTCCTACTGTGTAGCACGGGGAATGATTGCAGTGTCCTGTGATAAACCATCATGGAAAAGACTATCAAAGAAGAACGTCTGCATGTACAACTGAGTCACTGCTGTACAGCAGAGACAGGCACAGCACTGCAAGTCAACTACGCTTCAAGAAAAAAATAAAATCACAGAAAGAAGAAAACCCTTCCCAGGCTACTTCATCGGCAGCACTGAGAAAAATGCCTCTCCCAGCAGGACGGGGCTGTAGCCTTCCCCAGTATCTGCTGTCCTAACCTAGCCTGCCTTCCTTTCCACTCCCAACACACACAGGAAACAACCCCTTTAAAAGCAAAAGGACACTTCCCTGAAATAATCAGCAGGAGTCAAGGATGTGCAGATGTTGCACAAGCAGCCAGTGGGGAGAAGCATCAGGAAAACGCAGAAATCCCAGACTTTAAATGGTAGCCATCGTGGCCTCTTACAGCCTGCATGAAGAGAGGCATTTGGGACACAAATCCTTCCAGAAGGAGGAATCCAGGCTGGAACCAGAGAGTTCCCACAGGCTCGTCCAAAGGCGAGGATGAGCCTCTTTCAGGGCCTGCAGACAGAAGTCTGTATGCCTGGAAATTATGAGAGGGCTTTCTCCTTGACACCAAGGAGTTAAACAGGAAAATGTACATGTGGAAGCTATGAGGGAAAAGGAGGAAGGGAAGAGAGTGCAGCCTGCTTCCTCCCTCTGGGCAAAGAGAAAAAAAGTCTGCATTAAACAATGAGAAGACGGTATCATGGTGAGACGAGTAAGTGTCAGCTGGTGAGCTAGTCATGCAGTCTGGAGCTTGACTGGCCGAGGAGACACTGCCTGCCTCCTTGCAGCCACTGCTATAGGAAACTGCTGAAAACATCATATGTTATTTATGTGTGAGTGTACATGGGAGTGCTTGAGTGTGCATGTGTGTGGTTTTTCATGCATACATGTGTAATTGTGTGGGTGTATAAGTTGTGTGGACATGCGTACATGTGTGATTGTGTGTGTGCATGTATATGTATGAGTGTGTGTGTGTTTAGTGTGCTTCTGTGTGTGGTTTTGCATGTGTGCATGTAAGTTGTGTGTGTTGCACATGCGTGTGATTGTGTGTTCATGTTTGTGTATGAGTGTGAGGATGTGTGTGAGTGCTTGAGTGTGTGTGGTTTTGCAGCTATGCATGTGAGTTGTGTGTTTTGCACATGTGTGTGATTGTGAGTTGTGTGTGTTGCACATGCTAGTGATTGTGTGTGTACATGAGTGTGTGTGTTTAGTGTGCATCTGTGTGTGGTTTTGCATGTGTACGTGTGAGTTGTGTGTTTTGCACATGCGTGTGATTGAGTGTGTGCATGTTTATGTATGAGTGTGTGTGTGAGTGCTTGAGTGTATGTGTAGTTTTGCAGCTGTGTGTGTGAGTTGTGTGTTGCACATGCGTGTGATTGTGTGTGTGAGCGTGTGCATGTTTGTGTATGAGTGTGTGTGTGTGTGCTTGAGTGTATGTGTGTAGTTTTGCAGCTGTGTGTGTGAGTTGTGTGTTGCACATGTGTGTGATTGAGCGTGTGCATGTGTGTGTATGAGTGTGTGTGTGAGTGCTTGAGTGTATTGTGTGGTTTTGCAGCTGTGCATGTGAGTTGTGTGCACGTCTTTGCACATGTGTGGCTGGTGTGCATGTGTGCACACAGCGTGAAGCCAGCACAGGCTGCTCTGAGGCGCACCCACTCCACGTCACCCAGAGCTGCACGAGCGCAGTCTGGTCAGGTGGAGAGCTTAGCAGAGACAGGAGCAGACGGAGGAAGACTGCTCCTCTCCCTCCGTCTCACCCCGCTCCTGAAGGCAGCAGCCTCTGGGCTTGAAGGCCGTAACCCAGTGTTTCCTAACCTGCATCCGGGGACACAGACCTGTGACCCTGTGGAGCCCTCCCCTGTCCCCTCCCCAGCGGAGAAGCAGACCCTTCCTGCCCCCGCCCACTCTCCGCCTGCGCACACACCCGTGTCCTGCCTCCTCTCTCCATGGTTACGGAGCCTCCGCCCTCAACTTCCCTAAATCAAGATCTGGCAAAGAACCCAAGGAGGTGTGCTCGGTGTCCCCCGATGAACTGAAGTTGTGCTCGGCACTGTTTGGATAATACCATCCGAACAGAATGCCTGGAAGTTACAGAATATACTCATTAAACACAGTTAGCCATTCATAAGCCCTTGAAACGTCTTAGGCATCTCAACAAAGACTCTTCTGGGGACAGAGAGCCGAGCTGTTCCTAGGTCCTGCTTAGGAATTAGATTTTGTTTCAGAGACCGCTTGCTATACTGTATTGAGACAGTATAGCAAGTTTCAGCGGCTGAATCAGTCCCTCCTGGGGGAAAAAAAAAAAAAACTTTTTGGTGCCTCCATGCCATCTGCACTGGGCGGGGAAGGGGGTGGCACGGCTTGCCCCTCCCGCGGGCTGCATGCTCAGGCACCATCTCATCTGACCCGTGGGCACTGTGTGCTAAGACGCTTCAGTCGTGTCCGACTCTGTGCGACCCTGTGGGACTGTGGCCCGCCAGGCTCCTCTGTCCATGGGCTTCTCCAGGCAAGAATCCTGGAGTGGGCTGCCATGCCCTCCTCCAGGGGATCTTCCCGACCCAGGGAGAGAACCCGCGTCTCTTAGGTCTCCTGCGTTGGCAGGCGGGTTCTTTACCACTAGCGCCACCATCAGCCTCCATTCGCAGACAAAGCAATGGAGGGTCTTGTGTTCAAGAGGGGGAGATCCTTATGTCTGGGACATGTGGGTTCCTCTAAAGAAAGGCTTTGGTAGCAGTTTCCTGGCTGCCTAGTGGTTAGGATTCCAGGGTTTCACGGATGTGGCCCAGATTCAACACTTGGTCAGGGAATGGAGATCCCACAAGTTGCAAGCTACAGGCAAAACATTTTAAAAAGAGAGAGGGAGAAAGGCTTCGGCATTAGGACTCCCCATCGGCCGGGCTGAACCTCTCTTAGACCTGCACTGATGCCTTCCTCCCTCCACTGAGGCCACAGCTGGATCTCAGCCCAGGGCTCTCCAGCCTTTCTCGGGTCCCTCGGGAGCTTCCCACCTCTGCTGTCAGCTCCTAGAATCTTTTGTTGCTGTTTAGTTGCTCAGTCGTGTCCGACTCTTCTGCAACCCCATGGACTGTAGCCGACCAGGCTCCTCTGTCCATGGGATTTTCCAGGCGAGAATACGCAGGTGGGCTGCTATTTTCTTCTTCAGGGCATCTTCCTGAACCAGGGATCGAACCTGCATCTCTTGTGTCTCCTGCACGGGCAGCGGAGTCTTTACCGCTGGTGCCGCCTGGGAGGCTCTCAGATGTGGAGCCTGCTGACTGAAGCCATGGAGCTCTGCAACACCACTGCCTGCTCCACTGAGCTCATAGTTGCCTTAGTTTCCTAAAGCACCCCAAGTAGGTGACCGAAGGCAAGAGACGTTTATTCTCTTACAGTTCTGGAAGCCGGAAGTCTGACAGCAGGGTGAGGGCAGGGCCAGGCACCCTCAGACCTGAAGGTGGTCTCTCCTGGCTCCTTGCTGGCTTCCAGTGCTTCTCCCGGAAGCTCTGGCAGACACATCACCCCAGTCCCCAGCTCCACGTGGATCTCTCCGTGGGTCTTCACACCCTCTTTCCTCTGGGCAGGTCTTTCTCTGTCAAACTGCGCCTTTTTATAATGGCTCCAGTTACATCGGACTGGGGTCCACATTCACGAACTGAACTCATCCTACTGTGGTTAAACCTGAAAAAAATCTTATTTCCAAACAAGGTCACATACACACGTATAGGGGTTGGGACTTCAACCTGCCTTCTTTGGGCGGGGAACACAACTCAACTCATATCAATAGCACCCCTGAGAAGGTCATTTCCTAGGTAAGTAATCACTGGGGAAAGGGGAAGACCCAGATAATGTAAGAACTATTGGGTCCAAATTGCCATTGACCCCTGGAGATCCAGAGTGTCATCATGGCCCTCTTCTTAGAGTAGGGGCCTCCGGGGCCTGGCAATAGAGTTCTGGTCGCTGTCCAGCTCCAGGTGGTCCTGCTTGTTCCACCGACACACCTGTGGCCACTTCCTTACCATCGTAATGGCTATACTTGGTGGTTGGATTATCTTCAACACTGGGACCCTCGTCCTTGGGATAAGTCCTATCGTAACAGAGGACACCAAACAGAAACCTCTGAAAATATCCCAGTCCTTCAAGGCAGTAAATCAAAAACAATATTGCATTCTCACAGGGGTGGCAGAAATTTGTATCACCATTAAAGACTTCAGAGGTACAAAGTCACTGTACCAATTCTGTCTCCATTTAATGTACCGGTCTGGTCTCTACAGAAGCTGAATAGATCTGAGGGAATGACTATAATCTACAACAAACAAAATAAATAGCCACCCTGCTCTCAGGGACTGTGTTGGATTCGTCCATGACAAACAATCATTGACCTGGCAGATGCTTTCTTTTCAATTCTAATCAAGAAAGAGGATTAGAAACAGTTTGCATTTATGTGGGATGAAAACTAGTATTCGGTTAGCACTTTGCCCATGGCTATAGGAACTTCGCCTATCTTCTTCATAAAATGGCCTGAAGATATGTGGACCACCTGAGCATCCTACAGAACACGCTGACATCATGGTGACTGGACAGAAGAAATTACAAGTTCACCTTGGTGAAATACATGCGTTAGAGAGGAGGGCAGATAAATCCCATGAAGATTCGGGGCTTACGTGTCATTGATGTCTTCAGGAGTCCAGCGGCTAGAGAAGGCCTGCATGTGGCCTCCAAGGTAAAATACAGACTTCTGCCTCTTGTCTCCCTTACCACAAAGAAGGAAACACAGTGTTGGCTGTGTCTCATTTGATCCTGAAGGCAAAACATTCTACACCCAGAAATACTGCTCCAGCCCAAACACTGGGTGGTACAGAGGATATTAACTCTGAGTGGCAACTGCAGGAGGTCCAAACCAGTTTACACACACACCCCCACTCCTGGAACCATACGATCTGGTGGACCCATGAGGTTGGAGATGTCGGTGGTGGGATAAGATTGCAAGTTAATTACTAAAGGGACATTGCCATTAAGCTTAAATTATACATAATGGCTCATCCCTGGGGACCCTGCCTTCCAGGTAATGAGCATTAGGCTAAACTACCTTTGTTTAGCTCACAGGAAACATCCTGACCAGGCCTACTTGTTAACCACTGCAGGAAGGAAGAAATTATCACATTCCCTCTGGAAGCTGAGCAGAACCAGGAAATGCTTGACTTTATTCCCTCCCCTTTGAGTATCAGAAAGCTTGAATTCTAACTCAGATGGTTCTTTGGGACATGAGTCCACCACCGTCTCTATCTACTGCCTTAAAAAGTCACTCTTCCTTACCGCACAACTCGGCTCTTGTTGTTTTGACCTGCACAGGCTTGGACTCGGTAACGGTCACAGTGAAAGTGCTGCCCAGAAATGAAGGTTTTCTGGAGGAGCCAGGAAAGCACTGCATTCTCCCGGGTTTTCCTTTGATTCCCAAGCAGCTTCGGCTGTGAGTCTCCAGCGAGGTGGAATTTCCAGCCCATGTGTTGTCCTTTGTTGTGTACAAGCCCCATAGGATCCTCGCCAGCAGGCAAAATGCAGGGAGTCCTGAGCTGCAGGGCTGTGTGAGGAGAGAGAGGACTGATGAAAGCCTGTTTTAACTCTAAGAAGGGTCTCTCAGGACTTCCCTGGTGGTCCAGTGGAGAAGAATCCACCTGCCAATGCACGGAACACGGGTTCAATCCCAGGTCGGGGAACTAAGCGCACACTGCACTGCGCCTGCGCTCTGCAGCCCGCAAGCCGCAGCAAATGAAGCACACGCGCTCTGGAGCCCATGCTCCGGTACGAGAGAAGCCACCGGTGAGAAGCCGCAGCTCCGCACCCAGAGAGCAGCCCTGCTCGCCACAACCAGAGGAAACGTGCCTGCAGAAGCAAAGACCCAGCGCGGCCAAAAAATTGTTTTAATTTAAAAAAAGAAAAAGAAAAGAAATTGCCTCTCATTCCATTTACATGAGACACTTAGAGTAGAAATCATAGAGACACACACGGCAGGGGTTGCCAGGAGCGGGGTGGGGGTGGGGGATGTGGGAAATAGTGTTTGATGCAGACGGAGATTCAGCTGAGAAAGATGAAGCGTTCTGGAGACGTCAGAGGTGATGCTTGCACAAAGCGCACGTATTTAATATTTACCACTGAACTGTACGCTGAAAATTCATCTGATGGTAAACTATGTTATGCGTACTTGACCACAATGGAAAAATTTTTAAGAGAACAAAGGGATGTGCTGATACACACCACGCCGTGGATGACCCTTGAAAACATGATGCTAAAGGGAAAAAAAAAAACAAAAAACAAAAAAACACACAAAATAACAGTCACAAAGGTCACATACTGTCTGATTCCATTTATAGGAAACCTCCAGAATAGATGAATCCGCAGGGACAGAAATCAGCTCAGTGGTTGCTGGGGCTGGGAGGGAGACCAGGGAAACTTCTAGGGTGATGAAAACATTTTGGACCTCACCAGGGGTGGTGTTTGCACGCCATTGTGAATGCGCTAAAAGCCATGAAACCGCTCCTTTGGTGAAGTTGATGTTATGAGAGTTTCGCCTCAATAAATTATTATTTTTGAAATCCAACAAAAATTGCTGATGAAGCCGGTGGGTGTGGGCGGGAGTGAAAGGAGTGCTGGGTTCTGAGTTCGGAGGTGGCGTTTGGCCCAGATGCTCCCTGGCTCCAGGGCGTCTTCTCCGGGGACCTCCACCACAGTCTGTGCACAGCAGCCCCCTGCAGGTCTCCGAGGCTTCCTATCCTCGGAGCCACAAGGCAGTGACTGATCCCCATTTCTGTGGGTTCTCCGTGGTTATCCACAGGAGACAGGCCCTGTGTTTGCAAGAGATCCCAAGGGGCAGAGGCTTGGATCAGAGCAGCTGGGCAGAGAAAGAAAATCCCAGGCCATGCTGGGTCCAGGGGAAGCGGGTGGTGTCTGCTCTCTGACCACGATCTCCCCTGCCGGCTCAAGCAGGGGCTCGCAAGAAAGAAAGTGAAGTTACTCAGTCATGTCCAAATCTTTGCAACCCCATGGGCTGTTGCCTGCCAGGTTCCTCTGTCCATGGGATTCTTCAGGCAAGAATACTGGAGTGGGTTGCCATTTCCTTCTCCAGGGGATCTTCCCAACCCAGGGATGGAACCTGGGTCTCCTGCACTGCAGGTGGATTCTTCACCGTCTGAGCCATCAGGGGCTGGCAAACACCTTGCCAAGGTGCCGTGCAGGTGCCCCGTGTAACCAGACAGGGAGAGAGGAGGGGGTTGCCGGGGAAGATGAGACCTTCCATGGAAAGAAGGAGGGTCTGCTCTGGGAGCTGCGGGAGAAGCCAAAGTTCTGAAGGGTGTAGGGAGCTGAAGACCGTAAGCCTAGTTCTAAGAACAACACAGACCAAAACACCGAATGTGCAGGAAAGGGGCTGATGAAGGGGCCTGTGCCGCAGCAGGGGCAGCGGGGGCCCCTGGACCAGCGGGGCGCCAGGCGAGTGTGCAGGAAGCGGGGGGTTAAACTAGCGCTTACTCTGGAGAGCCCAGGAGAGGCTACATGACACGAACCTGAGGGGACCCTGTGGCATCCTTTTCACTCCAAAACACCACCGCCCGAAAGCCTGCAGGGAGAAAGCTGACGCTGGGGCTGGACATTATGGGTGGAGTCTACCCAGGAGGGTGGGGGCTACCCAGAGGGTGGGGTCCATCCTGGAAGGTGGGGTCCATCCTGGAGGGAGGGGTCCATTCCGGAGGGTGAGGGTCCATCCTGGGGTGGGGGGGCTGGGGTCTACAGAGGAGTGTGTAGTGGGAGGTCCTGGGTATGGGGTGGCCGTGAGCACAGTTGCAGCACTTGACCTTGGACCCACACTTGGCAGAGACCAGAGTAAAGGCGGGAGACAGCTGATGGTGAGAGAGGAACAGTGGCGGGAACAGGTCAAGAGCGGAAGTGAGTGAGCGTGAGGGAAGCAGGACGGGCCGAGTAGGAGGTGGACTTTCAGGTCGGGCGCAGTGGGATCCGGAGAGGGGGCAGCGCCCCTGGGTGGGTTGGGGTGTGTTCTCAGGCCCCCAGAAGTCCCAGGACACCTTCTTGAGGCTGCAGCTGTACACAGATACTTGGGGAGGAGACTGTTTTTATATTGTAATAAACACATTCCATTGATTCGCATGAAATTGTAAGTTTATTTTAATTTAAAAAAGACTTCAAACGCCTTTCTCCTGGCTGCCTCGGGCTCCACGCCAGGCTCACGTGCGTTTGTGGTTTGGTGTGGGAGGAAGAGCATGCACGCTCTGCTGAGGAATCTCTACAATTACAGCCGACATTCCGAGTCTGGACCTCTGCGCAGGGGTGCAGGTTTGATCCCTGGATCGGGAAGAAGTGCCAACACATTACTCCTAGTATTCTCTCATTTCTCTAGTGTTCTGACCAGGAGAATTCCACGGACCAAGGAGCTTGGAGGGCTCCAGTCCAAGGGATCACAAAGTGAAGGGCTGACACTTTCGCTTTCGTTTCATAGCGACTGTACTTTTGCATCATTTGGGGAACACTAAAAATGCCAGTGAAGGTCAGTTGCATCTGCATCTCCAGGCACTGATTTTCTTTTTTTAATTTAATTTCCTAGGGTTGAGAATCAGTGCCTCAGATAAACAATTTCAGATGCTTCAGTGTCAGGGTTGGGACAAAAAAAGGTGTGGGACCAGCAGCTTGGAATTCAGATGGGCACCTATGCTTGGAGAGTGGATGGGGAAGTGAGCCCTGGGAGCTTAGCCTGAAGGAGGGTTGGGGTCATGCAGCAGATGAGGAGACACAGAGACTTTTTACAACTGTCTACCTTAGCAAAACGCCCATCAGGTTCTGCAGCTGATGATACTTGCAAGAGTTAGGAAGAAAGGAAGGGATGGATACATGTGTAACTGCGCTCCTTTGAAGCACACCGGGAACCGACACCGCACTCGGTCACCATGCTCCATTACAGCAGCGAGGCCTGGAAACCATGGGGTCACAAAGCGTGGACACAACAGAACCACAGAACAGCAACAACAAATGCTCCAATATGAAATTGGAAATGTAAATCTGTATATCTTAAGAAATAGAGGAAAAGAACAGAATGGGAAAGACTAGAGATCTCTTCAAGAAAATTAGACATATCAAGGGAACATTTCATGCAAAGATGGGCTCGATAAAGGACAGAAATGGTATGGACCTAACAGAAGCAGAAGATATTAAGAAGCGGTGGCAAGAATACACAGAAGAACTGTACAAAAAGGCTCTTCATGACCCAGATAATCACGATGGTGTGATCACTCATCTAGAGCCAGACATCTTGGAATGTGAAGTCAAGTGGACCTTAGAAAGCATCACTACGAACAAAGCGAGTGGAGGTGATGGAATTCCAGTTGCACTATTTCAAATCCTGAAAGATGATGCTGTGAAAGTACTGCACTCAATATGCCAGCAAATTTGGAAAACTCAGCAGTGGCCACAGGACTGGAAAAGGTCAGTTTTCATTCCAATCCCAAAGAAAGGCAATGCCAAAGAATGCTCAAACTACCGCACAATTGCACTCATCTCACATGCTAGTAAAGTAATGCTCAAAATTCTCCAAGCCAGGCTTCAGCAATACGTGAACCGTGAACTCCCTGATGTTCAAGCTGGTTTTAGAAAAGGCAGAGGAACCAGAGATCAAATTGCCAACATCCACTGGATCATGGAAAAAGCAAGAGAGTTCCAGAAAAACATCTACTTCTGCTTTCTTGACTATGCCAAAGCCTTTGACGGTGAGGATCACAATAAACTGTGGAAAATTGTGAGAGAGATGGGAATACCAGACCACCTGACCTGCCTCTTGAGAAATCTGTATGCAGGCCAGGAAGCAACAGCTAGAACTGGACATGGAACAACAGACTGGCTCCAAATAGGAAAAGGAGTATGTCAAGGCTGTATATTGTCACCTTGCTTATTTAACTTCTATGCAGAGTACATCATGAGAAATGCTGGACTGGAAGAAACACAAGCTGGAGTCAAGCTTGCTGGGAGAAATATCAATAACCTCAGATATGCAGATGACACCACCCTTATGGCAGAAAGTGAAGAGGAGCTAAAAAGCCTCTTGATGAAAGTGAAAGTGGAGAGTGAAGAAGTTGGCTTAAAGCTCAACATTCAGAAAATGAAGATCATGGCAGCCGGTCCCATCACTCTATAGGAAATAGATGGAGAAACAGTGGAAACAGTGTCAGACTTTATTTTTGGGGGCTCCAAAATCACTGCAGATGGTGATTGCAGCCATGAAATTAAAAGACACTTACTCCTTGGAAGAAAAGTTATGACCAACCTAGACAGCATATTGAAAAGCAGAGATATTATTTTGCTGACTAAGGTCCATCTAGTCAAGGCTATGGTTTTTCCAGTAGTCATGTATAGATATGAGAGTTGGACTGTGAAGAAAGCTGAGCGCTGAAGAACTGATGCTTTTGAACTGTGGTGTTGGAGAAGACTCTTAAGAGTCCCTTGGAATATAACTAAATATAAAATTGAAAGTGAAGTGGCTCAGTTCATTTCAGTTTAGTTCAGTCGCTCAGTTGTGTCTGACTCTTTGCGACCCCATGAATCGCAGCACGCCAGGCCTCCCTGTCAATCACCAACTCCTGGAGTTCACTCAGACTCACGTCCATTGAGTCCGTGATGCCATCCAGCCATCTCATCCTCAGTCGTCCCCTTCTCCTCCTGCCCCCAATCCCTCCCAGCATCAGAGTCTTTTCCAATGAGTCAGCTCTTCTCATGAGGTGGCCAAAGTATTGGAGTTTCAGCTTCAGCATCATTCCTTCCAAAGAAATCCCAGGGTTGATCTCCTTCAGAATGGACTAGTTGGATCTCCTTGCAGTCCAAGGGACTCTCGAGTCTTCTCTAACACCATAGTTCAAAAGCATCAATTCTTCTGTGCTCAGCCTTCTTCACAGTCCAACTCTCACATCCATACATGACCACTGGAAAAACCATAGCCTTGACTAGATGGATCTTTGTTGGCAAAGTATATTGTCTCTGCTTTTGAATATGCTATCTAGGTTGGTCATAACTTTTTTTCCAAGGAGTAAGTGTCTTTTAATTTCATGGCTGCAATCACCATCTGCAGTGATTTTGGAGCCAAAAAAATAAAGTCTGACACTGTTTCCACTGTTTCCCCATCTATTTCCCATGGAGTGATGGGACCGGCTGCCATGATCTTCATTTTCTGAATGTTGAGCTTTAAGCCAACTTCTTCACTCTCCACTTTCACTTTCATCAAGAGGCTTTTTAGCTCCTCTTCACTTTCTGCCATAAGGGTGGTGTCATCTGCATATCTGAGGTTATTGATATTTCTCCCAGCAAGCTTGACTCCAGCTTGTGTTTCTTCCAGTCCAGCATTTCTCATGATGTACTCTGCATAGAAGTTAAATAAGCAAGGTGACAATATACAGCCTTGACATACTCCTTTTCCTATTTGGAGCCAGTCTGTTGTTCCATGTCCAGTTCTAGCTGTTGCTTCCTGGCCTGCATACAGATTTCTCAAGAGGCAGGTCAGGTGGTCTGGTATTCCCATCTCTCTCACAATTTTCCACAGTTTATTGTGATCCTCACCGTCAAAGGCTTTGGCATAGTCAAGAAAGCAGAAGTAGATGTTTTTCTGGAACTCTCTTGCTTTTTCCATGATCCAGTGGATGTTGGCAATTTGATCTCTGGTTCCTCTGCCTTTTCTAAAACCAGCTTGAACATCAGGGAGTTCACGGTTCACGTATTACTGAAGCCTGGCTTGAAGAATTTTGAGCATGACTTTACTAGCACGTGAGATGAGTGCAATTGTGTGGTAGTTTGAGCATTCTTTGGCATTGCCTTTCTTTGGGATTGGAATGAAAACTGACCTTTTCCAGTCCTGTGGCCACTGCTGAGTTTTCCAAATTTGCTGGCATATTGAGTGCAGTACTTTCACAGCATCATCTTTCAGGATTTGAAATAGTGCAACTGGAATTCCATCACCTCCACTCGCTTTGTTCGTAGTGATGCTTTCTAAGGTCCACTTGACTTCACATTCCAAGATGTCTGGCTCTAGATGAGTGATCACACCATCGTGATTATCTGGGTCATGAAGAGCCTTTTTGTACAGTTCTTCTGTGTATTCTTGCCACCGCTTCTTAATATCTTCTGCTTCTGTTAGGTCCATACCATTTCTGTCCTTTATCGAGCCCATCTTTGCATGAAATGTTCCCTTGATATGTCTAATTTTCTTGAAGAGATCTCTAGTCTTTCCCATTCTGTTCTTTTCCTCTATTTCAGTCATGCCCAACTTTTTGCGACCCCATGGACTGTAGTCCACCAGGCTCCTCTCTCTGTGCGATTCCCCAGGGAAGAGTACTGGAGTGGATTGCCATTTCCTTCTCCAGGGGATCTTCCTGATGCAGGGATAGAACCCAGGTCTCCTACACTGCTGGCAGACGCTTTACCATCTGAGCCATCAGGGAAACCACCAATATAAAATACAATTAAATTTCAAAAAAAGGAAGAAAGGCAGAAAAGATGGGAGAGAAGGATGGGGTGGGGGGAAAGGGAGAGCAGAAAATGAATGCCATCAACATGTAAAGCTTGTCCTCAACTCCAGCCGATGGCTTCCGGAGACAGAGAAAATGAATGCAGAACTAATGGCAGTGCCACACCATCTGTTACCGCTACCTCCACAGTCAGACGGAAATTCAGAGCTGGAGCGCCCCTGACCGCCCCACAGCTCCCATCTTATGGTGAAGGAACCAGGGCACAGAGAGGTCACGTGAGGGGTCATGGCGTTGCTGGGACTGGAACTCGCAGCATTGCACTAAGCCCAGGGCTCCGAGGAGCAGGCTTCCCATGCACAGGCCACCCTTCCCCTCAGGGTGGGTTCTGTTTTCTCATTCACAGGCTGAGGCTGTGAATGTGTGAGGCTGAGACCTAAGGTGGGGCAAGATAACACTCACTGTCTCATCAGACGCATGTCTTTGGAGAGCATCTTCCACGTAAATATCTCAGCAAGGGTCTGCCCTCTACAGGCAGGCAGCATGTGACCAGCACTGCGGCTGCTGATTCACTGTTTGATGGGCCCGGTGGGTCCGTTATAGGCTGGGGTCTGGCAGCCCCCGGCTTCAGCTGCACCCGCTGCTTGGAGTCTGACCCCAGTCAGCGTCTGTGATGGGCTTTCCGGGGCTTCCTCCATGGCAGGAAGGTGGCTCCGCGCTGCCGGCCGGCCTACCTTCACCGCCACTGCCCGGTACTCATCACTCTCTCAGGCCCAGGGACCTCTCTGTCCCATTGCCATGGCCACCAGCCTAGCCCCAGGCCTCCCAGCGCCGCAGTGCTCAAGGGTTCTGGCTGACATGCAGGGAGATGCCCAGCAGTTGGAGAAGACACCATCCTCCTCTGAAAGCTGTCCAGAGGCCGTTCCGTGGGACCCTCTGGGCCGTTGGCGGAGTCTTTCAATGGTGTCCACTTGGCGGCCGTCTGCGACCGAGCAGGGATGGTTCATTTCTCTCCTGCAGCAACTTCCTGGCACCTTTAACCCCAATCCTAAAGAGGTAAAGAAGGCTGTTCCCAGAGCTTGGATGCTGGCTGGTCGCTAAACCCTGAAAACCTCACCGGCTGTTCCCGAAACTCCAAGCTCTTGAGAGAGAATGTCCCCACCCCCTACCCCCCCACAAGAGGTCCAGCCTGGCCCGTTCCTGGTGCCCTTAGCTCCTGTGACCTGAATCGGCTCTGATACAGAGAATCAGTGGCAGGCAAGGTAAAGAGCACACGGCTGGGGCTAGAGGTGTCCGCTCCTCACAAGCAAACGAAAGGCAGACCTCCCGCGTGCAGCACAGCCTGAGTCGCGGCCAGCCCTGGTGATCTACCAGCCCAGTGCTCGCAAGCGTGGCCATCCCAAGCAGCGAGGGGCTCCCTAAACTCGCACACTGCCAAGAGACACCCGTCCCTGGGGGCAGACCGCCTGCACGCCCCTCATCAACACTTTACCCTGAATCCTCCACCAAGAACAGGCAGGTGGGAAGCCCTGCAGGTCAGAAAGCATCAGAAAATGCTGTTTTCACAATGGACACCCCCACCCCTCCACTCAGATCGCAAAGCCAGGAAGGCCAGAGCCCCACTCGCCCTGGAGATGAGCCCCGTTGTCCTGGAGCCTGGCCCAGAGCGAGGGAGCAGGGATGGACTCACAAGTGTTCACCCCCTAAGAAGGGCCCAGGGCGAGGCAGGCAGCGGCCAGTTGTGCTGACCAGCCTGCAGCCATTCCAGCTACCCAGGGCCCAGGGCCCAGGGCCACCCGCCCCTGACCCAGTCCTCAGCTTGGGCGTTCATCTGCCCAGAAGTACTTTGCTGAGAATTGCCCTGTGGCTCAGACGGTAAAGCGTCTGCCTACAATGCCTACCATGTGGGTAGACCAGGGTTCAATCCCTGGTTCGGGGAAGATCTCCTGGAGAAGGAAATGGCAACCCACTCCAGTACTCTTGCCTGGAAAATCCCATGGATGGCGGAACCTGATAGGCTACAGTCCATGGGGTCACAAAGAGTCGACTGAGTGACTTCACTTTCTTTCACTTTCATTTTGCAGAGGAGGAGCTGGGAGTAGGGGGGGAAGGAATATTCAAATTGAGCTGCCTCAGGGAAGCAGCTTCTTTAGAAGTAATGTCCAAAAACTAATCTCTTGCCAGTGGGAGAGATATGATCGTAAATTAGTAACTAGATAAAAATTGAAGAAAGGAGGCTGTGGTTTGAATTTCTTTGTACGTTTTTGTGCTCACCTGGAATAATTCATTCAGCTTCTCCTTTAAGTTCAAATATCCTCACAAAGATTTATGGTTTAATTTCTTCAACTGAGGGACAGCGTGTTTACCTCTAGAACTAGCAAAGCAAACCTCAAGTTCAAGCCTTAATATTCAGACCCCACAGCCAGGCCCATGTTCCCGTCAGACCATCAGTACCACCAGCTTTTAACAATATCCCAGGGATTTCCTGGTAATTGAGTGGTTAAGGCTCCTCACTTCCAAGGCAGGGGGCTCAGGTTCGATCCCTGGTTGGAAAACTAAGGTTCCACATGCTGTGTGATCCAGGGAAAAAAAAATCCCCTACAAGTGGGGAACAAAGTGGGTGGGTCTGAGGGCTGAAAAGGCCCGTGTTCAGAGGGACTGGCAACCGTCGCACATCCCAGGAGAGTCTGCACACACCCATCCTTCCTCCCATCATCCCTCCCTGCCCAGCACCCACATCACTCCCATTTATTCAGATGACTCCCAGGGTTTGCGAAGAATGTTTAGAGGAGCAGGAGGCTGGCCAGGGTCCAGCAGGAAGAAGCCTCAAATGTGGAGAACAAACTGGACTGAACCAGCTCCCGAAGTCGCCAGCATGTTATGGAGACACGCCGTCTCCTGAGAGACAGCTGGAAACTCCTTGCACAACAGAAGACGGGCCCCTCACGCACACTTCCCCCTCATGCATGCTTCCCCCACACGTACACGACTGCTGTCTGCCCCTCGCTGGTTCACAGGCCCCATGAGTCGCCCGGGGCAGGGAGAGGGGGGCTGCTCCCAGACCCGCCCGCGGCTGAGGCAGGATGAGCAGTGGTTTCCAGCCAGGCTGGGCTGCGTGCGGTGACTCACGGAAGCCTCTGGGCGGGGAGATGGGACCCAGATCCCCTTGGTGAAGCCGTGTCCCCAGGAGAGTGGGCGTGGAGGAGACGCTGTGCAGGCATGCGTGTGTGCTCCATCCTTCAGTCGTGCTTGCCACCCTGTGGACCGCAGCCCGCCAGGCTTCTCTGTCCTTGGAATTTTCCAGGCAAGAATTCTGGAGCAGGTTGCCATTTCTTCCTCCAGATCTTCCTGAGCCCGCCAGGCTCCTCTGTCCATGGGGATTCTCCAGGCAAGAAGACTGGAGTGGGTTGCCATTTCCTCCTCTGGGGGATCTTCCCAACCCAGGGACTGAACCCGAGTCTGTTAAATCTACTTGCATTGGCAGGAGGGTTCTTTACCTTTAGCATCACCTGGGGAGACCTGCCACCTTCCGAATAGACCAGGGGAAACTCCAAGTTTTGTTTTTTTACTGGGTTTCAAGTATTTGGAGGGCTCATGTGCTGCTGGCAGCTGCTGACTTCCTGAGCCTTAAACAAAATAAGAAGTGTCCTAGCACATGGTGTGGGGTTCGGGAGATGTGGGTTCGTGCGTGGCCCCTAGTCACCTACCCTCTCCAGGCCTTCACCTCGGAGATGAGCTGCGGCTGCTCCTGCTGCCATCTGAGGCTCAGAGAAGAGGTCGGCGGGGTGGTCCTGTCCCAGGAGAGGCGCTGGGGGAGCCTGCTTGGGGCCAGGGCATAGATATGTCTGCCATGTCTGTCACCCTGTGGTCACTCGGCACGTGTTGATCCTGTCCTCCTCATTCCCCAGGTGAGTAGCCACCATAGAACGGTTTCCATCAGCTCCACCTCTCAGCCAAGCCACACACACGGCTTCTCAGAGACAGCAGGTCCCCTCCACAAGGTGACCCCAGGGGCATCTGCAGGCCAGGTTTCCAGCCCTGCTCTGTCTCTAGCTGCTGGGGCAGCTTGGTATGGAGAGGTCACGGTCCCTCTCCTCTCCCGCTGATCCTCCACTTCCCCATATTTAGTTAGACGTTGAGTTTCTCTCCATGAACCTGGATGGTCCATGATCGGCAGGGCTTGAGTTTGTCTTAATTTGTGGCTCCATCACCCCTCCCAGACAGCTTCTGTCTCATGGCCCCAGATGGCTGTCCAGATCCAGCCATCTCATCATATTCTAGATGATCCACATCCATCGTGATAAACCATTTTGTAATGTTGAAGCCTTTCCTCATGAGAAATCCTTCCCAGAGACCCGACTGAATGAAAAAACTCATGGGAGGGAACGAAGGTCTGCTCAGTTCCCCAGCTCACCTGCTCTTAATGGCCAAGCAGAAGGCAGCCCTGGGGTTCCCTGCAGCATATTTACTGCAAGACTTTGTTCTGAATCTTACATTCTGCAATGCTGTGTTTTCAGGATCACTGGGGCTCATTTCTGAGCCTGACAAAATTAGCTCAAGGCTGATGTGTAACACATATAAGGAAGAAGATGACCAGACGCCCTTCACACCCGGCTCTGTACGTCTGTCACCCGGGAGAAGCCACTTGGAAGTGAATTCCTATTAATTAACTGATTTCAGCAGCTTTGGGGGAGCGGAGAGAATAGAAAAAGAAATACGAGAAAATAATGTACCCTTATCCTGGAAAGAGTGTCCAGTGAACATGACCCTATCAGGGGAGGCTGTGGAAACCTGTGATAAATTACTGTGAGCCGCCAGGGAGGGGTGGGAGTGGGGGAGGGGTGCGGGGAGCACAGGGCAGGAGCCAAACTCCTCGTCCAGGTCTGCCTTAAGTACTGACCTTGAACAGATCGTGGCTGTGTTTCAGTGACCTCCAGGGTAGGGCTAGACCAGGCTTCAACTCCTGCAGGACTTTTCCAGCTGTAAACTTCTGTGAGTCTAAGGACTGTATGCACTTGAGAATGTTGACAAGATTGCCAGACTTGGGCTTCCCTGGGTCCAGCGTTCAAGACTCCACACTTTCAGTGAAGGGGGTGTGGGTTTGATCCCTGGTCAGGGAACTAAGTTCCCACCTGCTGCTTTGCCTAAAACATGTTTTTAAAAAGTCATCAGGAGCCAATCCCTGCTAGCCCTGGGCTCTCTCCCATCCTCAGGCTCAGGCGTCTTGTCTCACGGTTCCCCGAGCCCTTAGTGGCCCTAGGTTCACACCCAGACCAGCAGGGCGGCCTCTCGGGGCGTTGGTCGCGCAGCTTCATGGGGCCCCCGCCTTCTTTCATGCTCTGCTGTCACCATCGTGAAATCTTTGCTGCTTTTACCTTTGAATTTGTCTTTTGTGAGTGGAGTCCTAGGGACAATGAGACATCCGTGTGAGCAGAGGAGGGCCGTGCAGTGCGGGGCCCCCCTTCCCTGCTGCCCCGTTCACAGGCCCTCACCCCTGACGCCGGCGCAGAATCCTGGGGGCCCACGCACCCGGGAGTCCCCTGGGACTCAAGTATAATGCACCTGCCCCGAGCAGCTGGGGGTGCAGGCAGCCCCTAGAGGCCATGATTCCGTCCAAACTGGAGCTGGCTTTAGACACAGGAAGAAGACCGCAGAGCTCTACAAAAGCACGGAAGCCCAGGAAACTGTCCTGTTCTCTCACTGGCGTTACTTCCCTGTATCAGCCAAGCACTTACTCTGAAAAGGACGTGGAAGGAAAAACAGAAGTGGCTGGCTTAATGCACCGGTGTGGATTTTTCCAGAAGGAAGCCAGTAGAACTCCAGCCTGTGGCTCTGAAAGCCGCAATTTTCTGCCTTGTTCCTGCCCCTTGATTGTCTTTTCCTTCTTCTGTCGACACAGCAGCAGGCAACCATCTAAGCCGCGTGCACTGGTCTCTCTCGCTGTGGATGTCTGCCCAGAATGCTATCATCTTCCCGGACGCTGGCCCGCCAGTCTCCTTTCTGTGGCTGTCACGTGAACCCCAAGTTTGGTATTTGCTCCCCTAAAGCAACAAGTCCTCAACTTCTCCAGTTTCTCTAAGAGTATTATGAGAAGAAAAGAGGGAACTTCTATCCCAGAGCTTGTTTTTCACTATACACCCTTTTTCCTACCTGAATGTCTTAGCATGTGTCCACAGGATCTAGAAAACAAGACTATTATCTATTTGTGTGTGTGTTTAGTGACTCAGTTGTGTCCAGCTCTTTGTGACGCTGCAGACCGTAGCCTGCCAGGCTCCTCTGTCCATGGGATTCTCTAGGCAAGAATACT
Source organism: Litocranius walleri (assembly GCA_006410535.1). Taxonomy (NCBI): domain Eukaryota; kingdom Metazoa; phylum Chordata; class Mammalia; order Artiodactyla; family Bovidae; genus Litocranius; species Litocranius walleri. The sequence continues at coordinate 1,217,044 of SJYG01000388.1, read as the reverse complement.
GGGGTGGGTAGCCACTGCCCTCCTCCAGGGGATCTACCCGAACCAAGGGGTTGAATCCAGCGCTCCTGAATTACAGGCAGATTCTTTACCGACGAGCCACCAGGGAAGCCCCTGTCTGACTCTGTGACCTCATGGACTGCAGGACAGGGAAGCCCGGCTCGCTGCAGACCTTAGGGTCCAAAACAGTTGGACACAACTTGGCGACTGAGCAAAGACATGAAACCTATATTTTTACCATCACCTATTCTCAGTTGTTTCAGAAAGGAAAATAAAGCAAAGAAAACAACACAAACCTCTTTCATGAATACCCAAGGGAAAAAAGGAGCTATCATCCATCCCAGAAGAAAAAAATCTTCTTAAAGAGTGGCATCAAAATGTCAGGGTCCGTCCTCTTCTCTTTCTTGAAGATAACTGGCAACCCACAACTCCCTGAGGGGACGACAGAGGATGAGAAGGTTGGATGGCATCACTGAGTCAACGGACATGAGTTTGAGCAAACTCTGGGAGAGGCTGAAGGACAGCAAGGCGTGCCGCAGTCCACGCAGTCACAAAGAGTCGGACACGACTGAGAGACTAAACATCAACAACACAACTCCCGTGATCCCAGTGCGGAAGCAAGCTCTGCAGAAGTTACTCTGCCGGGAGATGGAGACCTCGCCCTGGCCAGCCTTCCCGTCTCCTCGCGCCCTTCTCAGCGGCTGCTTCTCAGTCATGTGTGAGGAATGGAAAGCCGGGCACGCATGCGGGAGCACAACTGGGCGTGGAAGGCGGAGCGCCGTGGTTTCTTCTCCCTTCTTCCTGCTGTGCTTCAGCAATTCCACACCCACTCGTGCACAGACTTGTTAGAGAATAACAGCTGCCAGGGCCAGAAAAGAGCTGAAGGGGCTTATTTCCACCCCGAGGAGACTGGCACTCCCAGCGACGCGAGGCAGGTGCGTGCAGAGCCAGGCCCCAGGGCGCGTGCTCCAGGCCCAGTTCTGTTCCAGCAACTGTATCTATCTCCCCAGAGCCGCCCCTCACGTACGTGCCCAAGACCAACTTTTGTCCTGAAACAAGAAGACGACCAATTCTATTTCTACACTGCAGCTCGTAAAATGTAGAGGCAGAACTTCTCTATAAGCAACCACCTCCGTCACGGATGCCAAGGGGCTGGTTTCCTTCTGTTTCTTAAGTGAGACTGGAGACCGCGGTAGATGCGGTCCTGCCGGCAGATGGCTCTCCCGGCCCTGGCAGCGCTGACGCCGGGCGCAGAACGGTGCCCGCTCGGGGGGCTGCCCCGGGCTTGCTGGTGGGGGCAGCAGCCCTGACCTCGGCCTGCTGGGCTCTGGCGGCACCTCCACCCGCGGGCTGTGACAACCGAAGTGTGTCCAGATGTTGCCAGGTGTCTCTCCAGGGGCAAGGTTGCCCCCAGTTAGGAGCCACTGATAAAAGGAGACGCTTGCTGTGGAATCGCCCAGTCGTGTCTGACTCTTTGCGACCACACCAGGCTCCCCTGACCATGGCAATTCCCAGGCAAAAATACTGGAGTGGGTTGCTATTTCCTTCTTCAGGGGATCTTCAGGGATCAAACCCACGTCTCCTGCATGGGGAGGCGGATTCTTTACCCAGGAGCTACCAGGGAAGCCGTGATCAAACGAGAGTTGGATTTTCTGGTTGTCACTAGGAAACCTTTATCAGCAACAACCAAAACAGTTGTTCACAGTTATTTCAGCTTCGTAGTCAAATTATACAGGAAACCAGGAGAGTCAGAGGCATTCCTCCACACTGGCTTGTGTTTCCATGTGTCCTGTGGAGCCGAGAGCGTGCGAGGAGCGCCCTGCCCCTTCGGCCTGGCGCTGCTCTCATGGCAGAGCCCCAGCGAGCACCTAGAGGCTCTTAGCTTCTGGCTTTGGAGTCAGAATGGGCTCAGACTCATGTGATTTGGGACAAGTGCCTGTGTGTGTGTTTTAACCTTAACAACAACAACAAACCAGTATACAAACAGTACGCAGATACTGATTATAAAAACCAAACGATACAGAAGGATACACGCTTACTGTAAGCGAGAAGTCCCCCTCCGCCTCACTCATTTCCCCTTGGGTAACATCCAGTTATCATTTTATTGCCTTTTTTTTCCCTGAATCCTTCCCCTGCATTTACAGAGATGGTGAGATGGTTAAAATGTGATTATTTTTAACGTAATTCTAGGCTTATTCTTCTGTGACCTACTTTTAAAGTATTCCAGGTCAGTACACGTGATTTTCTTTTTTTATTCTAAATTTATATTAACTTCATTGAATATAACTTGCGTGCAGTAAGACACTCTTGCATGACAAAATACATGGGTGTGTAACTGCAATCCCAGTCAAGGTAAAAGCATTTCAATCCCTCAGGAAAGACTTCTGCGGGGCCCCTTCCCCGTCAGGCATCTCCTTGCTCAGTCCTGGACCACCTCTGACCTGCTTTCTCTCACTGTGGATGAGATTCGTCTTTTCAAGAGTTTGATATAAAGAGAATCCTGTTGTGTTCCGCATGTCCTTTCGGCACCTGACTTCTTTCTCTAGATACAGTGCCTTTGCGATTCAGCCACAATGGTTGCACAGCTCAGTAGTTCAGAGTTTTTTTATTGCAAGGTAGTAACTCACTGTACAGGTACCCCAACTCGTTTACCCCTTCACCTATGGATGGACAAGGCTTCCCACGTGGCGCCAGTGGTAAAGAGCCGCCTGCCAATGCAGGAGACATAAGAGCTGCAGGCTCCGTCTCTGGATTCGGAAGATCCCCTGGCGCAGGGCATGGCAGCCCGCCCCAGTGTTCTTGCTTGGAGAATCCCAAGGACAGAGGAGCCTGGAGAGGGGGGTCACAGAGAGTCAGACACGACTGAGCGTGCACTCATGGATGGACAGCTGGGCTGTGTCCACTTTGAGGCTGCTGTGAATAGAACTGTTTTGAAGACCAGTGGTTAAGTGTCTATGTGGACATGTCTTCATTTCTTTTCAAGAGAATGTATTCCTCAGAGAGCAAATGCTAGCTCTTAGGGTAAGTGTCTGTTTATCTTTGTTAAAAAAGAAAGCCCAAGTGTTTTCAGAGGCGGTGGTTCCGATTCGTATTCCACCAGCTGAGCATGAATGTGCTCACCAGTTGTTCTGTATCCTGCCAAGTGTTGGGGTTAGGACTGAACACGTGACTTTGGAGGGGGAGTGGGGTACACATTCAGCCCATAGCTGGGGGTCTTCTATACGTCTGTGGGGGAGAGTGCTTTCTGCAGGAAGTCGTGCCCCAGAACACGCAGTGTGGGAGAGCTCGGTCACAGAGCTCGGGAGGATGAAGCTCTGGGGCGCTTCTGCTGCCTGGGAAACCCGGAATCCAGCTGGAGCTCAGCACTGTCTCCAGGGCCCCGGCCCCTCGCCTGCTCCGCCCTGCTGAAGCCTCCCGTGGCTGATGGGGGCTGTGGTGGGAAAGCACCTGTGAAGAGCCACGGAGGGGCCTGCAGAGCCCCAGGGAAGAGCCCATGGCAGGGAGCCACACAGAGAAGCAGAGAAAGTGAGTGGGGAAGCAGAGGAGGGGGAGGGGAAGGGGGAGG
>SJYG01000388.1:1174584-1213202 GCA_006410535.1 Litocranius walleri | reverse complement strand
AGGGGGTGGGGGGAGCGGTGTGAGGTCACCAAGGGGAGAGAGGAAGGAGACAGCCAAGCAGCAGAACACTGGACAATAAGAGAGGAGAGATTTCACCTCTCGGAAGGCCCAGGAGCAGAGGAAGGTGGGTCCGGAAGTTTCCACTGTGTTGTTCCTTGTAATGCCCGATCTCTTGCCTCTTCACACACACACACACACACACACACACACACACACAGTGTTGGTTGCTCAGTCGTGTCCACTCTTTGCAATCCCGTGGACTGTAGCCCACCAGGCTCCTCTGTCTAGGGATTCTCTACCTGGAGTGGGTGGCCATTCTCTTCTCCAGGGGGTCTTCCTGGACCAGGGATCAAACGGGGGTCTCCTGCACTGCAGGCAGATACTTCACCATCTGAGCCACCAGGAAAGCCTCTGCCTCATCACAGCTCCTCTGAATTGTGCAGCAAACATATTACTTACTGTCCAAGACCCATGGCATCTAATCTGTGGTCCTGGCCTGGTGGGTCAGGAAGCAGGGGGAGCAGGAAGGTTTGTCCGGGTGGGGATGGGGGTAGTGTTTCACCTGCCAGGTATGTGGCCGCACATCCCGTTTCCCTCCCAGACTGAAGGCTCTTTGAATGCAAGGCCCCCCTCTGTTTTGTGTGTCCCCTGCTAGACAGCAGAGGCTTATATATAAGTGATTGCTAGATCCCCCTGAAAATCCTATAAACAGTCACTTACAAATCAACCCAAACCTTATTTTGCACCTACTCGTGTTTTCAACTTGCACTTTCTCTGGGGGCACTGAAGTCCCAGTTCTTCCACCCGCTGTGTCCTGACCAGCCAGGAGCTGCGTGACCATCTGAGCTCTTCTGTGCTGTGAGCAACATGGTCAGAGTGTTGCAAGAGAAAGTCGACCAGGCCGGCTGCTTGCCCAGAGGACCCAGATCAGGGGGTTGGGGGAGGCACAGAGCCGGGCCAGGGGCCGCCCAAGAGCCCAGCGGGGTCAGGCTCTGGGTCTGGAGCCCTGGACTGGTTAGCGTGTGTCCTGGTCCCCCCAGCAACACGCTTAGATGATCTGAATTTAGTTCTATTCTGGGAATCTGTTGGGAAATGAGCTAAGTGCCAAGAGGAGCGATCTGGGGTTTGAGGGTAGCAGGGCTGACAGAGAAGAAATGCCAGCCAGCTCTCCCCACCGCCCCTCCCAGCCTCTGCCTCCTTGGGGCGCACACTGGTGAGGGGGAGTCTGGGTGCCACGCAATCTCAGCTGCCCTGCTCGGCAATGGAAGTGGGGGGAGCCAAGCAGAGACCTGCAAACGGCTCAGGAGAGAGGAAAGCCAGCGCCGGTGTGGGAGTGTGCTTTCTCTCTGGGCGGTGCCGGAGGTGTGCAGGGCGAGCGCTCGGCACTGGCGGTGACCTGGTCAGGAGCCAGGAGCGGACCAGCGCCCTTCTCGGGGGCCCGCGGCTCAGCACCGGGAGGAGTTTCCGCCCCACACAGAAGAGACTTTGCAGCTCTGCTGGCCTCCAACTCAGACCAGCCCAGGGCGCAGACAGTTTCAGGACCCATTTCTGCACTATTAAACCCAACTGCCAACCTCCCTAAGGAGATCTGAACTTCCAACTTTGTGAACTATGGTAGAAAAAAAAAGCCAGGAAAAGCAAACACGGTTCGAACAGAAGGTCTTCCTTCTGCTAACATCCCCACACGCTCCCACTGAAAATGACTCTCCCAGGCACTTACCCTCCTCCAGCAAAAACACTGTGTTGTTTCTTTAAAAATCAAGCCAGCAGAGCAGGAAGAGTGAGAGAGGCCCTTCCTTGATGTGGACTTCCTCCTTCCTCGTGGCGGCCCTGAGGATTAAACAACTGTACTGCAGCCCCAGAGGAAGCTCTGTGTCCCCTTGAGAACGGGGGTCAACGATATGCTGAAATCAGTTTAATGAAAACACCCATGACACTCAACCCCGTCCAAAAATGTCTTCATTAATATGCAGCTAAGTCGATGTGCTTGGGTCAGCAAACACTGCAAAACCACAGCACTGGTGCAGAGGGAACTCTTTCTCCGGTTAGTTTCAGGGTTTGCACTAGGGAGTTTGCCTGGCCCTGGCATCTCCCTGTGTACTGGCAACGCTGCAGAGTTGCACACGCCCAGGTCCCGCAGCAGGAGCCGCCTGCCTGGGAAGTGGTTTGCAAACAGAAGCATCCTCGTCGGCCACTTCTTACCCTGCCTGGGTGCCCCTCACACGCAGGGCTTGTGTGGCTGTGGAGGTAAGGCAGAGCTCCTGGGAGCAATCCGAGGAAAGCCACTGTGTTGTAAATGGAGCCCTAGATTCTGGGCTACGTCTTCTTTAAGAAAGACACCGTGTATGTTGTTTAAGGGCTCCCCAGGCGGCGTTCCTAGTAAAGAACCTCCCCTGCCAATGCAGGTGACTTAAGAGATGTGGGTTCAGTCCCTGGATCTGGAAGATCCCCTGGAGAAGGAAATGACAACCCACTCCAAGAATTCCATGGACAGAGGATACTGGCAGGCTACAGTCAATGGGATCACAAAGAGTCAGACATGATTGAAATGACTTAGGACAGATGGACGATGTTGTTTAAAGCAAATAAAATAATGAGGAAGAAGAAAGGAAAATCATTTGCAAAAGACAACCCTGAATTCCCTGAGAAGAGCAGCTCTTGGTGTCTAGAAAGGACGTCCTTATCCGTGGCCAAAGCAGTCCCCCTGTTGGGAAAACATCGTCTCCACAGACACACCTATGCAGTGAGCAGAGACCCCTGTTTGATCCCTGGTCCAGGAAGATCCCCTGGAGAAGAGAATGGCTGCCCACTCCAGGCAGAGAGTGGAACCAGGAGCTAGTGTGCTGGCTGAGCCCTCCCGCCTGCACTCTGTGTGGTCAGGATCTTGTCCCCAAGGCCGACGGTCACTAAGGAGGTTGATCCATCTCCAAGCAATGTGCTCTTCCTCCTTTCCGGGACAGGCCCCGTGTTCTCAGCTGAACCCATCATATTTTCCATGTCCCAGGATGGGACTGTTGTGCTGGCGTCCAGCACACCCAGTGGACTTAGAGACTCTTGATTTCCTGCCGATGCCTGAGAAAAACAGGCACCACAGAGGAGCCAGGTCAGGAGGCAGCAGGGTCAGGGCCCTGGGAATTCCCAAGGATCCCTCAGCCTTGACGTCTCTGCGTCTTTGGGGCCAGAGCACCAGCGGTCAGCTCCTCACTAAACAGACAGGGTTGGGGAAGGGTCCACGTGTGAGGGCTGCATGGCTTCTCCAAACTCCGTTTTAAACAGCTCTGAGCATCTAACTCTGTCCGTAACACACGCTGATGACACAGTGGATAGAGCCAGTTTGAGACCGGCTTTCTCATCCTCCATTGAACGGACGCACTGCAGAACGCACAAAGATGGCAAAAGCAGGCAGTAGTCTTAAAGCACCAACCAAGCAGACAAAAGACTGCCTGGGGTCTGGCAACCAGCAAGTAGACAGCAGGCAGAGTGTGTGCCTTGCTTGGGCTGCAGGGTACCTGGTCGTAGGACCACGCAGAAAGGAAGCCTTCTGTGGAGGCTGGATGGGTACGAGAAGCACCCAGAGGTCACTGATGTGTCGGCCACTTCTTACCCTGCCTGGGTGCCCCTCACACGCAGGGCTTGTGTGGCTGTGGAGGTAAGGCAGAGCTCCTGGGAGCAATCCGAGGAAAGCCACTGTGTTGTAAATGGAGCCCTAGATTCTGGGCTACGTCTTCTTTAAGAAAGACACCGTGTATGTTGTTTAAGGGCTCCCCAGGCGGCGTTCCTAGTAAAGAACCTCCCCTGCCAATGCAGGTGACTTAAGAGATGTGGGTTCAGTCCCTGGATCTGGAAGATCCCCTGGAGAAGGAAATGACAACCCACTCCAAGAATTCCATGGACAGAGGATACTGGCAGGCTACAGTCAATGGGATCACAAAGAGTCAGACATGATTGAAATGACTTAGGACAGATGGACGATGTTGTTTAAAGCAAATAAAATAATGAGGAAGAAGAAAGGAAAATCATTTGCAAAAGACAACCCTGAATTCCCTGAGAAGAGCAGCTCTTGGTGTCTAGAAAGGACGTCCTTATCCGTGGCCAAAGCAGTCCCCCTGTTGGGAAAACATCGTCTCCACAGACACACCTATGCAGTGAGCAGAGACCCCTGTTTGATCCCTGGTCCAGGAAGATCCCCTGGAGAAGAGAATGGCTGCCCACTCCAGGCAGAGAGTGGAACCAGGAGCTAGTGTGCTGGCTGAGCCCTCCCGCCTGCACTCTGTGTGGTCAGGATCTTGTCCCCAAGGCCGACGGTCACTAAGGAGGTTGATCCATCTCCAAGCAATGTGCTCTTCCTCCTTTCCGGGACAGGCCCCGTGTTCTCAGCTGAACCCATCATATTTTCCATGTCCCAGGATGGGACTGTTGTGCTGGCGTCCAGCACACCCAGTGGACTTAGAGACTCTTGATTTCCTGCCGATGCCTGAGAAAAACAGGCACCACAGAGGAGCCAGGTCAGGAGGCAGCAGGGTCAGGGCCCTGGGAATTCCCAAGGATCCCTCAGCCTTGACGTCTCTGCGTCTTTGGGGCCAGAGCACCAGCGGTCAGCTCCTCACTAAACAGACAGGGTTGGGGAAGGGTCCACGTGTGAGGGCTGCATGGCTTCTCCAAACTCCGTTTTAAACAGCTCTGAGCATCTAACTCTGTCCGTAACACACGCTGATGACACAGTGGATAGAGCCAGTTTGAGACCGGCTTTCTCATCCTCCATTGAACGGACGCACTGCAGAACGCACAAAGATGGCAAAAGCAGGCAGTAGTCTTAAAGCACCAACCAAGCAGACAAAAGACTGCCTGGGGTCTGGCAACCAGCAAGTAGACAGCAGGCAGAGTGTGTGCCTTGCTTGGGCTGCAGGGTACCTGGTCGTAGGACCACGCAGAAAGGAAGCCTTCTGTGGAGGCTGGATGGGTACGAGAAGCACCCAGAGGTCACTGATGTAGGAAGCGAGTCTGACCATCTCCAAGAGTGTGGGGCCCAGGGAAGGGTATTTTTAATAGAAGCCTCTGGCTCTGCCTGCAATACAGCAGACACAGGAGATGCAGGTTTGATCCCTGGGTTGGGAAGATCCCCTGGAGGAGGAAATGGCAACCCACTCCAGTACTCTTGCCTGGAGAATCCCACGGACAGAGGAGCCTGGCGGGCTGCCGTCCGTGGGGTCGCAGAGAGTCAGGCATGACGGGGCACACAGCACACTGGCCCCGGGCTGGAGGAGGGCGTCCAGGGAGCTCTCACAGTTTCACTTTCCGACATGGATCAGGCCACCCAGACAAACTCGGGAATTCATCTGGAGCTGGACAAAGGCAGGGAGGCCAGAGACCGAGCACCAGAAAAGAAGGCCAAGGGTCCAGAGAGACTAGAAGAGAATCCGCTTACTTAACATTGAAACAAACAGGGAGGGAGTCTGGTTCCTGTCTGAAGCGGTTCCATGCAATTCATCACTCCTTCACGCACTCTTTCTCCTACCAGCTTCTACAAACGTTTCTGAAAGTGCCCTGTCTGCAAACCTATGCAGGAGGGGTAGAGAGGGGAGCGGGGATCCCTACAGAGACCGAGGGAGGGGACAAACACTCGGTCACTGGAGCACTAAGCTGTGGCTTCCAGGCACTGAAAAGTACTTTTCTCTGACTGATGAGAATAAACATTCACAGGGAGGCTCAGGAAAGGTTCCTGGTCCTGGCAGTTGAATAAGAAGCCCGCTGTCGCTCTCGTGGGAAGATCCTTTCCCAGTAGCCCAGGCGCTGCAGCTCATGTCCAGGGCTGGCCCCGCCAGTCAGCTGCAGGCCCCTTGCTGGTCTCAGCATTTCCTTTGTTCCTCGGGCTGGTCCTCAGGTTCTGATAAGTGTACTAATTTTCCCTAAATTTTCTTGCAGCACAAAAGCTGCTTTTGTGCTGTTGAACTTTGTGGAGGGTTTTGGTTTCTTGCCCATGGCTTGCATCCTATCACTCACACTCACCTCCTGGGCTGGTCAAAGGGTAGGGAACTCGCTACCATCCCCCTACCCTCATCTGCCCCTTCAAGGAAGCCATGGTGGAGGGTTGGGGGGGTGGATGTAGGGAAATGCCCTGGGGCTAAACTCCAGAGACCTGTGAGTAATCATCTGTCCTGCCACCTGCTGCCTCATGCTCACTGCTCTAGGGGAAAAGCAAGGTCCAGACTGGGGTTTCTCCACCAGTCCTTTGTTGGGGATGGGGTGTGGGGGGATAGCTAGGCACTGTGTGTGCAAGGCTTAGCACCATCCCTGTCTCCACCCAGCAGCAGCCAGCAGCATCCCCTCCAGGCGTGACAACCCCCAGGATCCACGAACACTGATAAATGCCCCCTAGGCGGGAGGGGAACTTCCCCAGGAGAACCACTGGTCCCAAACAGCACCATCTAATCCAGAAACCATCCAGGGGCCCTGAGCAAGTGAAATGTGGCTAGTCCAAAGCAGCACGTACTGTGGGCATAAACTGTATCCTGGATCTCGTGTTTACACAGAAAAAGAAAAAAGTAAACCAGCTCAGGAATATTTTTATATGATTATGTTACATTTTTACTGGTTACAATAATAGGATTCTTAATGCATTGAGTTATATAAAATAAAATGTAAGAATTGATTTTACCTCTCTCTCTCTTTTTTTTTCCACTTTGAATAACATGGCCACCTAACATGCTGAAATATCGTATGTGGCTCAGCTGGTGGGGCATTAGATTTCCTCTGCACAGCGCAGGTCCAGATGCTGCCCGCTAAGGTCCTCCCTGAGCAGGTCCAGATTCCCCTGGAGTGAGTCGCTGCCACACCAGCAAAGCAAGCATTTGTCAGGACTCTGCCCTGGCGACGGATCTGGCAGCTGAGGCATGACAAAGCAGACACAGAATCGTCAGAAAGTCTCCCGCGCTCGCGCCCAGGTTTCTTCTCAGTGAGAACTGCCGCACAGTCTGCCATGTCAGCATTTAGAGGCGATGCCCTGCAACACCCACAGAGGAAGCAGCCCCAGCTGTCAACATCCCAGTCGCGTCTGATGGAAGCAGCAGGCCCTGGACACCCCACGCAGGAGCCCGGGAAGCTGTCCACTCCTACCAACCTGTAGGAGAGCCTGGGGGTGCACTGCCCCCCGTAGCCAGGAGAGCTGGGGCCAGAGGAGCTGGTGGGGCGTGTCGTGAGGCACATCACCCCCATCGCCTCCCTCCATCCCAGAAACAGTCAGGTGAGCTGGACGCTAGGCTGTCTCCACTTTGTTTATATCTGGCCAATAGGAATTTTGCTCTGGAAACTCAGGTCATTTTTTACTAAATCAAAGTAATGCAGTCCTTAACACAACATTGTAAAGAAACTATTAATATACTCCAATTAAAAAAAAACCCTAAAAAATAGAATTGTCATTTGATCCAGCAATTCCACTTCTGAGGTATATCTGGAAATAAACAAAAATACTAACTCAAAAAGATACACGCATCTGAATGTTCACAGCAGCACTACTTACAATAGCGAGGACATGGAAACACCCCTGGTATCCATCAGCAGACGATTAGATGAAGAAGGTATGGTATATGTACACACATAGACAAGGGAATATTTCTCAACCCTAACAATTGCCATTTACAGCAATGTGGATGCACCTAGGGAATATCACGCTTACTAATATGGCGGACAGAGAGAGAAAAAGACTATGATATCACTTATATGTGGAACTCAAATAATATTACAAATGAATGTATATACAAAACAGAAGCAGACCCACAGACACATATAACAAACTTGTGGGTGCCAAAGGGAGGGACAAATGATGAGCATGGGGTTGGCAGATAGAAATGACAGCACATAAAAGAGAGACGCAACAGCGATCAGTGCAGACCGTAGCGAATCATAGCTCACATTCTGTGATAACCTATAATGGGATGGGATCTGCAGAAAAACTGAATCCCTCCTCTGTAAGTGGAAAACTAACACAATATTATAAATCAAGTTAAAAATTAAATTCAAATAAAAAATTTAAAAACATAGCCAAAAAAAGGATGCAATTCAAAAAAAAAAAAAAGATGCCCTTTTTTTCCTATTCTCACTTCTCTCCCCAGTTCCTTTCAGTTGTTCAAAACATAAAGGCCCAGAGTCGTAAGCAGAGAACACTCAAGGCGGCCCCTCTGATTTTCTGTCTGCCTGGTTATCTCTATGGGTCGTCGCCTTGGGCCGCTTGGTGCCTTGCAGGGGTCTGTGTGCCGCGTGTAGGGATGGCATTCCAAGGTGGCCTTTTCCTGAGAGCTGGCAATGCGACAGGACCACGTTCTCGGGACTCCTTCTGGAAGCCCTGCCCCCGGCTCTTCTCTGGCCACAGTAAAGCTCTCCCTCAGCTCTGCAGTCTTCCCTCTCACTGAAAAAACAAAACAAAAAGCATCATCCTTAGCCATCCCTGCCCCCCAACCCCCTCTGCACACACACACCTCTTCCTCTGAAAGTGACTTCAAGCGTCCAAAATAAAATTCACAATAGTGGGTTTCCATTCAGGAAAACTCTGCTTTCCATCTGGCACCACAAACCTCCAGAGTGATAAGGAGCTCAAACACTTGACCTTCTGGGAAGGAAGACCCCCAAAAAATGACAACAGACAACATGCAATTTAAGATCTCTATAAATTATGTTGTTTCCGCAAGTGGAGAAAGCCAAGGCCATGTGCAGTCAAGATACTCGTTCAATATCAAGTTTCTGGCAAGTGTCAGAGGAGGAGCCCAGCCCAGGACCCCTGACTCCTCCTGAATAGATCACTGTCGCTCCCCCTCTCCACAGCCCAGGCCCCGACCCCTAGAGGGCCTAGAAGGGGAGCTGACGGCCGAGGGAGGGGGCAGCCGGACCTCTGGGCCCCCAGCTCTATTCCCGGAAGTGCCTTCCTCTTGGGAAACTCACTGTTGTGCAGCTGCCAGGCCCCAAACGACCCAATGAGGACTCACTTCCCTGTTCACTTAGCATTGCTGAAACCTGCTGGAATGTTTAAATAGCACCTTGTTGGAAGCTGAGGTTCACATATCTGATTTACAAAATATTTTTCTCACTCAGCTTTCTGCAGAAATTGTTTTTTTTTTAAAGGGAAGTAATCAGTAAAATCCACAGGTGCTAGGTGCGGCAGGAGCTCTGCAAATCTGTGATCCCAAGAACAGTTTTCTTGGGGGCTGGAAGTCCAGTTGAGACAAGATGTGGAATCATGGAGCTATTTTATCACATTTAGTAGTCGCTTATCAGCAGAGTAATTGAGCAGCTGATCAAAGTACTCCATCATAAAACTATAGAATCGATCTTCAAATTGGATATTTGCCATTGGAGCAGGCCCACCTCATGGACCAGGCAGGAGTCCTTGCTGAGATGTCTGCCTCTTCAGGCTGTGAAGTCTGTGAGAGCGGCAGAAACAGAGGCGCAGCTGACGTCCCCACATGGGACCCAGAGCGCAGATCCTGACATAACTCCCGCGCCCGCGTCCAGCAGGGCCTGCTGTTGACTGCACAGGGGCAATGTACTATCCTGCTGAAAACCCTTGCAAAATGCTACGCAGTTAACCATAGGACTGAAAGGATTCACCTATAAAAACACAGCGTAATAAGACCTGGGATATAGCGCAGGGAGCTATATTCCCCATTCTGTGATTAAGCCTTAATGGAAAAAGACATTTTAAAAAAGAATGACACATCAAATGGAAAACCACTTGGGATTCACGAGCACTTTGCTTTTTGCTTCTTATGCCTTTTGATTTCTTATTATACACATGTTAACTTTTTAAAAATACATGTTATTTTTTTAAAACCTTTTTAAAAATGTGTGTGTGTGTGTACAGCAGAAATTAGCACAACATTGTAAATCAACCATATTTATTTAGAAGATATGGGCAAATATGAAATACAGACAAATAAAAAGCAAGTATAGCTTCTTACAAACCTGGATGTCTGTTAAAAATAGAGCAACAGAAATTGAGCTACACAAAACTGAAGAAAAAAGCCAGACAAAGCAGTGTGTACTGGAAAGTTCCATATATAGAAATTTAAAAGGGGCTTCCCCAGTGGTTCATTGATAAAGAATTCACATGCAATGCAAAAGACAAAGGTTCAAGAAGATCCCCGGAGAAGTAAATGGCAACCTCCTCCAGTATTCTTGCCTGGGAAATCCAACGAACAGAGCAGCCTGGCGGGCTATAGTCCATGGAGTCGTAAAGAGTCAGACACGACTGAGTGACTCAAGAAAAACAGCAAAACTAGTTATGGAAAACAGCATGGAGGTTCCTCAAAAACTCACAGAAAGAATTACCACATGGTAGAGACATTCAGTCGTGTCTGACTCCTTATGACCCCAGGGACTGTGGCTGGCCAGCTCCTCCGTCCACGGACTTCTCCAGGCAAGAATACCGGAAAGCGTAGCCATTCCCTTCTCCAGGGGATTTTCCCAACCGAGGGATCAAACCCAGGTCTCCTGCACTGCAGGTAGATTCTTTACCATCTGAGCCATTGCTAGAATTACTGCTTGACTTAGCAATTCCACCTCCGGGTAATTATCCAAAGGAATTGAAAGTAGGGTCTCTTAAGAGCTATTTGAATATCGATGTTAATAATGACTTTATTCACAATCACCAAGAGGTAGAAGCCACACGAGTGTCCATCAATAGATGACCGGGTAAACAAAAGAAGTATCAACACAGTGGAATACCTGTCGGCCTGATAAAGAGAAGCTCCTGAGACAGGCTGCACTGTGGAGGGACGTGAGGCCATCCCGCGACGTGAGGCCATCCCGCGCAGTGACAGACGCCGGCCACCAAAGGCCAAACGCTGCCCAGCTCCATGGAAAAGGTGCCCGGAGTAGGCGGGCTCACAGACAAAGATTGGTGGGCTCCAGAGGCTGGGGAGGGGGGATGGGGGCAGAGTTTTGGTTTTGCAAGATGAAAAGAGATCTGTGGATGGCAAGTGTGAGGGTCACACCGTGTGAACCCACTTCATGCCACTGAGCTGGGCACTTAGAGACAATAGCGACAATAAATTTGGTTCTACGCTTTTCCCCACAATTAAAAACTAATATTTTTAAAGGGAAAAGAACAGGCAGCACCAAACTATGATGCGAGAGCAGGGCTGGTTCGGGTGAAGGGGGCTCCCGGCGGCTGAGCGAGTCCCGTTCCTTGGTGGCATGAGGGTTTCCCAGTTGTGAACCATTAGTGAGTTACACATTTAGGCTTTGGGCACTTTTCTGCATGCATTTTTTATAATTTTTTAAAAAAATATTGTAAAATGCCTTCAGCCAATTCCTCCTCCTCTACCCCCATATATACTTAAAAGTTAGAAGAACCTATATGAGCAACAATGAAAACCCAATTCTACAGGAAAGGCCACAAGGATGAAAGGTCATCTAAAGTCTGCAATAACATACGAGGCAATTCACTTTTGCCCATATCTTACCTAACAGCTTCTGGAGCTTCCAAGTTCATGAAGCAAGTCCTCTTTGTGTTTTCATTGCCACTTCTGTTAGCAAGGAGAACATCCCCCCTCCCCCCTCCAAATATCAGGTTTTTAGAAAACTTTGTCCCAGGGGTCCCTTCCTCCAACGGCTGCTCAGCAAGCAGTCAAGAAAGCAGAGTGGGAAAGGCCTGGGTGTGCAGAGAGCCTGGAGCGAGCATGTGGGGGTCTAGGGAGTCCCACGGTGCACTCATTAACCAGGCGCTTAACCAGGTAACTGGCTGGCGCTCGAAGGGCCCTCTCGGCCTGGCAGACTGGGAACTTTGGCTTCATTCCCAGTCTGCCCCCACCCCCAAGTCCCCTCTTCTGCTCCCAGCCAAGACCTCTCTCCACAGGGATCCAGACCATAAGCCCAGGGCTCTGTCAGGTTCTATGGCGGGGGCTGAACCCCCAGGCAGGGCAGACGCCCCCTCAGCGCTGCTTCCCCCAGGGCCTCCCCAGGCCTCCACAGGCTCCGGCTGTGATGGGAACTGGCTGCTCTAGAAGCCAAGGCCTTAGCTGTCCTCTCTCTTTTCCCTCTCTGCCTCCCAAAGCTTCTACTCCTGCTTCTACCCCAGTTCCCTCCCTTACATGACCACAAGCCCAGGTGAGGCTCGGGGCTTGAGGAAGCCAGTTCCACGTCTCAGTTCCTCTGGGTCCTTTTAATTCAGACTTTTAAAAAGATAATCTACTGGTATCTCGTGTGTTAGTCACTCAGCCGTGCCCGACTCTGCGACCCCATGGACTGCAATCCACCAGGTTACTCTGTCCATGAGATTTTGCAGGCAAGGATACTGGAGTGGGCTGCCGTTTCCTTCTCCAGGTATCTTACCAACTGGCATCTAAGCACTGAACTTCTAGGATAACACTCACAACATCTTCACCCCCCACCCCAGGGAGGACCCAGATGGAGGCTGGGAGAAGTAGAAAGCTTCTGATCCCACCAAGGAGCAAAGCCAAGAAGCCATTTTACAAACCCACCTGGCTGGTGTGGGCCTGTAATCTCAGATGTGCTGGAGCCTCACTCACACCTTGAGGGGTTCTGGCCCTGCTGTGGGCATTTCAGCCCGTTCCCCAGTTCAGACCTTGGAGGCTTCCCCAGCCGCTGTGAGAACACTCGCAGTGAAGCAAGGGATGCCAGGAACCCCAGCAACTCTGAGAGGTATTCTTTAAATGGCCACACTCTTCTGTTTTAAATACCACATATAAGCCCAGGGCCCCCTGTTTACCTTTGACGTTACCCAAATAAAACCAGGGAGCCGTGTCTGCAGCTCAGCAGGGGCCTGGTTTGAGGAATATACTCTTCTCTTGAGAGGTGGAACTGGCCTTGCAGAAAATGTTAAGGAAGAGGAACTGCATGGATCGTCCCTGGGAGCCTCCTGACGCCATCTTTACGCCGGAGGGGCGGGGAGGGAGGGTTGAGGGGAAGTGTGGCTATAAAGCAAACCAAATCTTGGAGTGCACAGTACACGTGTCCAAGCAGACCCAGCTCCGCTTCCGGGGAGTGGGAGCCCTCAGAGCGTGACCCCCTGCCTGCCAGGCTCTTAGAACCAGGGCAGGGCCTGCTGTCTGGCCTGCCTGGGCTGTGCCTAAGCACCTTGAGAAAGATGCCGGGCTCCTCTTGAGGCTGAATCAGCACCGTCAGGCATCAGAGATGAACACGGCCCAAATTTCAGGTCGGTTCTGTCAAAGGAACCTTTTTTGTTTTAATCTTTTTCAGAATTTGCTCGAGATTTTCAGAAAGGAGGAACTTGTGCATTTTTTTTAGTTGAGTGGAGAAGATGAGTCTCCTGATGATGAGTTTCTGCAGCTAGAGATCCAAATAAAAATTCAAAATGAAAATAAAATTTTAAAAAATGTGTCTTTTCCATTTCTACAAAGAGTGACCATATCGGCAGGGGCGAGGTGCTTGAACCCCACATGAAAACTAGACTTCCCTGAGGGCTCAGGCAGTAAAGATGTCTGTTGGATTCCTGGGTTGGGAAGATCTCTTGGAAAAGGAAATGGCAACCCGCTCCAGTATTCTTGCCTGAAGAACCCCATGGACAGAGGAGCCTGGTGGGCGAAAGGCCATGGGGTTGCAAAGAGCCAGACACTGAGCTACTTTCACTTTCACTTTACGTGAGAACCTTATCATCTCAAATAAGGCTTATAATTTCAAATTTCAACCCCTCCTCCTGCACTTTCTGGTCTCCATCCCCGCTCCCCAGAGCAGAAGGGAGCAGTGGTTTGCTCCCACCAAACAGTGGTTTCAGCTCCCTTGGAATCAGCACATTAACCTCTGTGACCACCACCCCCAATTTAAGGAAAGCTCCAAGCTTTGCTTCATAGTGAAGTGAGTTGTTTTTCCTCTAAGGAGCTTCATACTATAAAACCTCGAAACTCATGAAAACTCACTTTCTCACTGTTTCCTGCTGAGCAGCGAAGCTCAAGCACAACGCTTTGCTTTTGCCAGATTTGGGGCTTATTGCAGGAAAACAGAGTTCTTTTCTCTTTTAGCTTCTTTCCATCACCTCTGGAGACAAGCTTGCCAGCTACCAAAACAAAATGTTTCCCAGTTTCTCCTCCCACACTTGTGAACTTTGTTCCTTGATTAGGTACCAGACTCCCCTGGAAACAGAACTGGACAATGTTCAACCAATCACTGCAGGTTCTTCAAACACGAGCTCCAGAGAAGTTGCTTCACAAGGTGTGTGTGTCCTCCCTGCCTCGCCTTTCAGCGTTTGAGCTGGTTTTCGGGGCTGCAGCAGGGGAGCCCTCTCCCCAGAAGGCAGGAGAAGGAAGCCGCTCTGGGTGCACAGAGGACAGGCCCTGCACCTCCCTCTTTAGGCCCAGCAAGGAGCTGTGAGCAAGCAGGTGGATAGCACGGCCGTAGGACAGGCTGGTCTCAGCTCCCAAGCTAAAAAATTCCAGTTACTTCACAGCTGGCAGTGAGACACTGGGCTGCTCCCCCCCTCCATCCCCCAGCCAGAGCCACCAGGCCTGCCTGCCTTTGACATTCCCTCCAGCCCCTCCCAAGAGCAAGGGCTGGTCCTTGGGCTGGGGGAAGGGAAAGAGCCTGCTTACTTGCAGGAATCTCGTTTTGGATGGCTGTTGCCAAGGGAGCCGGGGAACTCGAGCTGGAGCCGATAGAGGGCAGTATGTGCTAACGGATTACTGGAGCCGGCTTCTCTGCCCAGGGCAGGGCGTCTCAGCACACGCTGGGGTTCCCGCGTGTCAGCAGAAAAACAAGTCAGAGAGACTAGAGGGAGGGCTGGGCTGGGAGACAGAGGGACGTCCCTCCAAGCCAGGCCGTGTGCAGGAGACACTGCTCAGGGAAGAGCCAGGCAGCGTGTCCTGGCAGAGGCTGGGCATATAAACCCAAGAGACGCAGGCCCCTGAGCAGAGCGACACCTCCCACCCCACGAGCCTGCGTCTCATGGGCTCCTCGGCCTCTCCTGGCCCCAGTTCAGTGCCCAGACCTCAAGCAGAGAGGGCATCGTGTGTCCCAGCGTGCTTCAGCCTTCTGGACTGAGAGGACAGGGCAGCGCCCTGAGGCTGGCAGATGCTGGGGGCCTGGCTGGGTCTAAGAAGGGAAGTGTGACCCCACCAAGTGCGATCTATGAGGTAGCCCAGTTCTGAGGGCAGTGCTGGGCTCTGAGCTGATGGGTGTCAGCCTTGCGGCTCTCAGCCCAGAGAGGGAGGGCGGGGGCATCCTTCCACGGACCGCGGACGGACGGGAGCTGACGCTCCGGGGTGCCCCGCAAGAGCAGCTCTGCACTCAAAGAGCTCCCAGCATCCCTCCTTCTGACCCCTGGGGCGCCCTGCCCAAGGGGAGAGCCCGGCAGCGTGCTGACAAGCAGAACCCGGAGCCGCGGCTCAGCCCTGACCTCCGTCCAAGTCACCAGGGGCAGGAGCAGAGGTGTCTGTGCAGTCCAAGGACCGTCTCTTCTCACGAGCCTCTGGCCAGCCCGGTCCAGGCGGCTGCGGGCCTGGGAGACACGAAGGACAGGCTGCGCCCTAACAGGCTGGGGAGTGTCTGATTGTAGGTGACAGGGACCTAAGCCCTATAGGTGACAGGGACCTAAGCCCCCGCCCGCCTGAGGTCTCAGCTCCCGCACAGGCCCCAGGGCCACACCTCCTCCTCCATCCCTCCACCTCGCCCATTTCCTCTCCTCCCAGAGATCCAGCCAGTCCCCGCACTGCACCGTGCTGTGGTTCAGCTTGCCGCTGTGCCTGCCATTTCTTCATGGAGCAATTATGGTTTTTCGAGCACCGTTCACATGTGTTCTTCCAAATCGCGGGCACAGGCCCTGAGCAGGCAACACAGCAAGAATGAGGGTGCCAGGACCCCCAGCACCCCCGGCTTTGGACCTTGTCGGGGTCAGCTTCTGGGCCTGCGTCCCCCCTGCTCCTTCCATCCCATGATCCAAGGGAGAGGGGCTGTGGCCTCTAAGCCAGGGATGGGCTAATTATAGAAGCGACACCGTGGAGAATAGGACACTCTTGGAACTGAACGGGAGCCTCACGCTGTCGGGAGGGTTTCCAACTTCCAACAGTGCCAGGCGAGGTATTCAGACTAAGTTTCCCACTGACAGCAATTTAAAAGCTGGACAATATAGAAAAGGACTCCAAGTCTTCTGTTGCAGTTTTTAAATATTGAGAAGTAAAGAATGTTGGCTTTTGATGCAAGGAATGAAGGACTGGGGTACATGCCTCTCTGATCACCTCAGCATCAGAAACAAGGTTAGACAGTAACTATGCAGCCTTTTAAAAGGAGATGCCAGCACCTGTGACAACATGGGTGGGCCTGGAGCCCCCTGTGCTGTGACATAGAGAGACACTGTAGGACTTTGCTTGTAGGTGGAATCTATGGTAGTCCGATGCACAGAATTGGCAAGTAGACAGTGGCTGCTGGCGAGGGGCAGAGAGAGAAATGGCACGGTGTGGGTCACAGGGCTTCAGTTACGCAAGATGAGTATGTTCTAGACAGAAAGCTAGAGGCTTGTCATGCAGCGTGGTGACTGTTGCTAACGATACTGTCCTGAATGCCTGAGAGTTGCAAAAGAGGACTGAGCTAAGGGGAAGTCATCTCACCTCTCACACCCACACACCCACACACACACACACACACACACAAACGGTAACTACGTGAAGGTGAGGGATGTGTCAATCAGCTTGGGATCTTTTCCGTGTCTACGTGTACATTATCTTCTGCTCAGATGTTCAGTCGTGTCTGACTGTTTGCGACCCCATGGGCTGTAGCCTGCCAGGCTCCTCTGTCCATGGGATTATCCAGGCAAGAGTACCAGAATGGGGTGTCATTTCCTCCTCCGGGGAATCTTCCCCACCCAGGGTCTGAGCCCTCATTTCTTACATCTCCCGCATTGACAAGCAGATCCTTTACCCCTGGCCAAACTTGGGAAGCCCCACAGTGTCTATGTTTATCAAAAGTTTAGGCTGGACACCTTAATTAGATACGATTTTTCCATGTGAAAGATATTTTAGGAAAAAAAAAAAAGAATTTTAAAATTGGAAAGTGGAAAACGCAGGCTAGAATGAGGGGACACAGGAAAGCAGCAGAAGAGGCAGCCCCTCCGTGAGCACGACAGACGGGGGCGCCCACAGCCCTGGGCTGGGGCCCAGGGAGCAGGCTTTCAGGTTGATGGTGACCTCGCCCAGAGGGATGTTTTCACTTCTTGAAAACCTTTAGGTGGAGGAAATACACCCATCAGTCTTTGCTGAATACAGCTGCCTGGGAAGGGCAAGGTTGAGTGAAAAACAGGCCTTGAAACCAAACCTCGCGCCTAGTACTTTGTTACGTAACTCAGCGGAAGCCTAGCATCTCTTCTGGTCGGAGGCTCTCCAAACATTTGGGGAATGCGGCCTTTGGAGAGATGTTTGCGGAGGTTGCCCTGGACACTCTGCGAGGGCTGTGACCCAGCCCTGACCACAGGGAGGGGGGAGGGGAGCAGATCTCAGCCAGACTCCACGTTCAGTGTCCAGAGCCTCTCAGGCCCACCTGCCCGCTGCCTTGCTCCAGCCAAGGATGCTTCTGGAGCGCAGTTTCTTCCTTGGGAAAACAGAGACGAATAACACGAAAACAGTAACACGTTCACTTCCATGGAGTTTTGAGCGACTCTGTGGAACTGAACCATGTCTTTATGTATAAATCACATGTTAGTTCATGCCGACTGGAGTCGGATGGACTTGCTATGGTCTCTGAGCCTCACGTACCCATAAAACCACCCCGAGTAAGACAGGATTGCAGGGCACAAAATGCTCAGAAGAGCTTTCTTCCAAGTGCGTGTGTGCTCAGTTGCTGCAGCCGTGCCCAGCTCTTTGTGACTCTATGGACTGCAGCCCACCAGGCTGCTCTGTCCACGGGACTCTCCAGGCAAGAAGACTGGAGTGGGTGCCACTTCCTCCTCCAGGGGATCCTCCTGATGCAGAGATCAAGCCTGCGTCTTCAGCCATTGGCGGGCAGGCTCTTTACCGCTGAGCCATCTGCTAAGCCCCTCCTTTAATGCTTTCCAAACAGTTTTGTGGGCAACTTGTAGGGAGAAACATGTTTCACATCTCTTCCCAGTACACACAACACAGGCACACTCAACTGAAACAATATTTAATCTCACTCTGTGCAATACAT
The DNA here is from genome assembly GCA_006410535.1 of Litocranius walleri. Lineage (NCBI taxonomy): Eukaryota > Metazoa > Chordata > Mammalia > Artiodactyla > Bovidae > Litocranius > Litocranius walleri. The sequence continues at coordinate 1,195,085 of SJYG01000388.1, read as the reverse complement.
ACCGTCTGGCATTTTCTACACTCTTTCATTTGTTAAAACACTAGACACAGCTCACTCACTATACGCTATACCAACTGAGGCTCTACAGCTCCCAGTCTGAGAAACACTGGCTGGGAGCTTCCAAACAGGAAGAGAGACTGAACACACATTTTTCACCTTTCCCTTCATAAACTCTATTAAAATGGTAATAAAGGAATAAAATGCCATAAACCCACAAGGACAAAGGACACAGGAGGGGACCTCAACAGATGGGAGACTTTGACAAGTTTTTAGAAGACAGATCACTGGGTTTCCATCACAGTAAATGATGGAAGAACCCTTAGTCACTTGACAATTTGCCTTATTCTTCCTTGTAATAAAATTCAGATTGTATTTAAGTCCTCAGCCTCCACTGCAAGGTCATGGTGTCAGGAAAGACCAACCTCATCTTCAGCTCCAGGGAGTAAACCTTGATTCAGTTCAGTTCAGTTCAGTCGCTCAGTCGTGTCCGACTCTTTGCGACCCCATGAACTGCAGCACGCCAGGCCTCTCTGTCCATCACCAACACCCGGAGTTCATTCAGACTCACGTCCATTGAGTCATTGATGCCATCCAGCCATCTCATCCTCGGTCGTCCCCTTCTCCTCCTGCCCCCAATCCCTCCCAGCATCAGAGTCTTTTCCAATGAGTCAATTCTTCGCATGAGGTGGCCAAAGGACTGGAGTTTCAGCTTTAGCATCATTCCTTCCAAAGAAATCCCAGGGCTGATCTCCTTCAGAAGGGACTGGTTGGATCTCCTTGCAGTCCAAGGGACTCTCAAGAGTCTTCTCCAACACCACAGTTCAAAAGCATCAGTTCCTCGGCGCTTAGCCTTCTTCACAGTCCAACTCTTGCATCCATACATGACCACTGGAAAAACCTTGATTAGTTGAAGACAATCATACTAATTTTATTTCCCTTGTCTAGTGATTCATTTAAGAAGAGCCGTAACACCTAATTTTGGATGTGGGGTCTTGATCAAAAGTTTGCCAATGATGAGATTAATTCTAGGAAACGTTCTACAGTCTTAAAGAATCAGAAGACAAGGTAATTCCAATTTCTGCCTTTGGAATATAAGCCACTGCCGTATTATGCCCACAAAAGGAACTACCCAAGGCATTCTGGCAGAACAAACAGATTCTTTTAAAACCAGGGTTCCTGATGTAATTCAGCCATTGAGTTAAATAACCTGAGAGCCACCTTATCCCAGGATTTTTATATTGTTCAAGAAAATGAATCCACTTGTCGTTGGGGACATTTTAATTGGGTTTTCTTCACTTCCAGGATCCTAACTGACACAACAAGGTGTATTATCATAAAACTCCACCACACCAGGGGAAACTGAGGGGCCTTGAATGCCCAAGGAGAGAAAATCAAGGAAGAACACAGAGGAACAGGAAGGAAAATGGTACAATGAATACAGCATTGGATGTTAGGACAATTAATAACTTCAAAATTCTAACAGAAAATGACATTCTATCTGGAATTCAATAACCAGGGCTTCTCTGGTAGCTCAGCGGTTAAAGAATCCATCTGCCAAGGCAGGAGACACAGCAGACGTGGGTTCGATCCCTGAGTTGGGAAGATCCCCTGGAGAAGGAAATGACAACCCACTCCAGTGTTCTTGCCTGAGGAATCCCATGAACAGAGGAGCCTCCGGGGCTACAGTCCACGGGGTTGCAAAGTGTCAGAGACTTACTGACTGAACAACAAAACTGAACGAGAATGAAAGCAGGTAAAGGTATTTTTATACACACACGGATAAAATATATATATATATATTTTTTTAATCTCCCATAGGCTTTTTCCTAAGTGCTAGTGGTTGACGGGTTTCAGGAAAAGAGAAGAATAAAAAGGAAGAAAAGGAAGCCTAAGCACGTGACAGCGGTCAGAATGGCTAGCATGTAAAAGTCTACAAACAATGCCCGCTGGAGAGGGTGCGGGAAAGGGGCTGTCTACACCGTTAGCGGGGGTGTGAACTGCTGCACCCACTATGGAGAACAGTATCAAGCTTCCTGAAAAGGCTAAAAATAGACTTATCACACGATTCTGCAGCCCCCCTTCTGGGCATATATCCAGAGGAAACGCTGATATAAAAAGACACATGCATCCCAGTGTTCACAGCAGCACTATTTACAACCACCGAGCTATGCAAGCAACGTGAGTCCATCGACAGTGGACAGATAAGATAAAGAAGACGTGGTGTGCGCATACAACAGAATATTGCGTAGCCGTCAAAAAAGTGAAATAATGCCATTTTCAGCAATATGGATGGACCTAGAGATGATCAGATTAAGTGAAGTAATTCAAAGACAAATGTCCTACGATACCATTTAGGTGTGGAATCTAAAAAGAATTATACAAATGAACTAATTTATAATGCAAAGCAAACAGTTTACAGACAGAAAACAAACTCGTGGCTTTCAAAGAATATAGTGGGGAGTGGTGGTGGAGAGAGAAGTTAGGAGTTTGGGGTTAACATATATGTACTACTTCTGCTGCTGAGTCGCTTCACTCGCGTCCAACTCTGCGCAACCCCATAGACGGCGGCCCACCAGGCTCCCCCGTCCCTGGGATTCTCCAGGCAAGAACACTGGATTGGGTTGCCATTTCACATATAAAATAGACAAACAACAAGAATCTACCATATAGTACAGGGAACTCCACTCTATACCTTATCATCCATAAGGGAAATGAATCTGAAAACAAATATATATATTTGAGCAAACTCCAGGAGACAGTGAAGGACAGGGAAGCCTGTGACCCCAGCAGCCCATGGAGGTCACAGAAAGTCAGACATGACTCAGTGGCTGAACACGTACGTGTATTTAACTGAATCACTTTGTTGTACACTCGAAACTAACATAGCATTGTAAACTAACTACACTGCAATTTTTTAAATATATTTTAAAATAAACTCTTTTACAAAAAGGAAAGGCGGCCTAAGGAAGACTAAGAGACCTCGGAACCAGCAAGCAGAATCAGCAGGGTAGGGAAGACGACCGCTCTACTGCCGGTCCCAGGAATAGCCAGCCCAGTGGCAGCAGAAAGGTGGAGAGAGCCAGGGAAAAACAGACTTGACAGAGTAGGTCATGTGCCAAGTCTAGTGACAAAGTGATAAACAGAATGAAATTAAAGGTATTATATTCATTCTCTCACTGCATAACCAATTACCCCGAGACCCAGGGAGCTAAAACAATAAGTATGTATTATCTCACAGTGTCCGAGGGGCAGGAATCTGGGGGCAGCTTGGCGGGGGGATCCCAGCTCAGAGCTTCTCCTGAGTCAGAGGCTGAGACTGATCAACCGCCAGCTCCACCAGGTCCATCAGCTCGACTCACTCACGGAGCTCTTGGCTGGAGGCCTTGGTTTCTTTGCCCGTGGATCCGGCCACGGGGCAGACTAAGTGCCCTCACAGCACTTTTCCCCTGAGCAAGATCCCCATGAGCACGGTCAAGGCGGAGGCTGGGTCGCCCTCGGCAACCTGGTCTAGGGAGCCACGCATCTCTCTTCCATTGCTGTCGACTTGTTAGAAGTGGTCAAATGCAGCAAGAGAAACAGGGCTTAACATTCTGCACGGACGAGCATGTGAAGGGGAGGGGACGTTGACGGTGAGAGAAGTGAGCATGGGCATGGGGCATACGGAATCTTGGAATGTATTTTCTGCTCCATTATGCCATGAACCTAAAACTGCTCTTAAAAATAAAGCCAATTAAGCACTGGTGTAGTCGGGGTTATGAGCAAGCCCACTTGCAACCCCCAACCAGCCTGCCCACCTCCACTCCTGGCTCATCCTCACAGTAGGGTCTTGTTCCCAGGTGGCCCCTGCCCCCAAACTGACAGCCTTCCCACCTTCAGCCTCCTGCACCAGGCGGCACACTCGGTGCCCCTGATGCACCTGCACTGGCCCATCACTGCCCCCCACACCTGCCGCTCCACGTGTCGATGGCCCTGAAGGCCAATCTCCGGATAGACAGAGAGTGAAATGAATTTGGTTTCCAGGGACGAGGCTGGGGCAGGTGGGGAAGGGGAGGACCAGGAATCACAGGGTGGGAGGAGGGCTCAGGCCCCGACCCTTTGCTCCCCCAGTGCCTCACCCTGCATCTCACCTGCCTTCCTGCCTTGAGCTCCCCCTCCAACCCCCTGCACATAGCCTCCCTTCCCACATCTTCACAGCACTGATGGAGGGAACTCTGGACCGCTGGTGTGAGGGTCGCCATGACTACACTGTCCCTCTCACCAGGCGGGCGGGATGAGGAGACTGCTCCCTGGTCCCTGCCCGGCCCCTCTCGGCCCCACGAGAGCCGGGCCTCAGAGCTTTCTATCTGTTCCTGCCTCCTCCTCCGGTGATCCTGCCGCCTTCCTACCTAGCAGCAGCCCGCCGTGGGGTCCCTGGCCTTCCTACCCAGGGTCACACCTGCCCCCCTCCCGCCCCACTCCTGACCTTTGACCCTGGCTTTCACCTGCAAGCTGACCCCATTGGGCCTCCCTGACTCCCCTTCCCTCCCCCGCCCCTCAAGCCCTTTGGCCTCCTCACCCACGTTCTCTCTGGTTAAAACCAAAACAATAATAAAGGAGAAAAGTGTTCTCCAGGCAACAGGAGGAATCACACAAAACACTTTCACCAAGGGGGCAGGGACCAAGAGAAGAGGTGAGTCCACAGGGCGTGGACGTGCAGGCAGGACAGGAGCCAGCTCGCCAGGGTATGGCGGGGCAGGACTTGGACAGTGGCTGCTCCCTGGGTCGGCCACCACCCAGGCCTTCTCGTGGCCCTGGTGACCTTCCTGCGGACACACCATTGGGGCAACAGGACGACTCTGAGAGGACACACCAGCAGTCTCCATCATGAGCGTGGAAATATCCACAGGGCGATCGCAGGCAGGCTGGGCTGTCCCCCAGCGGCGCTTGTCTTTTCCTCTTTTAGAACAGGAGATGAAAGTGAAGTGAACCTCATGCCAGACTCTAAGCCGAGCCAGGCAAACAGAGCCCCTCCCTGCACCCCAGCTTCTGCCCCATCGCTCATCCCCAAGTTCCCCTCAGGTGGCTTCACTTGCTGTCTTGGGTGCTTGCCTTCCAGCCTGCTAGAGGCTGGCTCCCGGGCCAGCTCTTCCTTCTAGCCAGCTCTGACGACGGCACTAGTTAGCGCTGAACTCTTCAATCTAATGGGCTTACCTGGTGGTCAGACGGTAAAGAATCCACCTGCAATGCAGGAGACACCAGTTCGATCCCCGGGTCGGGAAGATCCCTGGAAGAAGGGAATGACAATCTGCTCCAGTATTCTTGCCTGGGAAATCCCACAGACAGAAGAGCCTGGTGGGCTACAGGCCATGGAGTCGCAAAGAGTCAGACAAGACTGAATGACTAACACACACACACAGTGGACAATTTACTGCTTGTCTTAGTAACTGTCTACAGTTATTGACTTGTCTACAGTCTTGACTCATCATTGTGGCTTCTCAAAATCTGCTTCTTCCAGGCTTTCAAGACCCCCGTCCCCTCTCTGTTCTCATGGCCCGTGCACCCGCTCCCCCAGCAGCCTTGCCTTCCTGGCTGCTCCTCCAACTCCCTTCCTGCCGGCTCATCCTTCCCAGAGCTCCTGTTGGTCCCCTCTGTGCCTTTCTCCAGAGACACATCTGGTGATCAGCCTGACCTTCTCTATGCTCTCATCTACCCTACATGCTCCATGACCCTCCCCCATTTGCATTTTATCATTATCTGCAACAAGGCTCCCCAAAGGGGAGGACATCTACACATCCATTCCTGGGAGTGATCCAGGTGCCAGCAAGAACCAAGCACTGCAGGAGAGTACGGAGAGCTGCAGGAGGGACCTCCTCGGTGCTCTGGTGGTTGGGACTTTGCCTTCCAATGCAGGGGTGCAGGTTTGATCCCTAGTCAGGAAGATAGAATCCCAAATAAAACAGGAAACAGAAGCAATATTGTAATAAATTCAATAAAGTCTTAAAACTAGTTACAGTACTTGCTTACTCCTAGGAAGGAAAGTTATGACCAACCTAGATGCTGGGAGGGATTGGGGGCAGGAGGAGAAGGGGATGACAGAGGATAAGATGGCTGGATGGCATCATGGACTCGATGGACATGAACCTGAGTGAACTCCAGGAGTTGGTGATGGACAGGGAGGCCTGGCGTGCTGCGACTCATGGGGTTGCAAACAGTTGGACACGACTGAGCAACTGAACTGAACTGACCTGAGACAGCATGTTAAAAAGCAGAGACACTACTGTGCCAACAAAGGTCCGTCTAGTCAAAGCTATGGTTTTTCCAGTAGTCATGTATGGATGTGAGAGTTGGACTATAAAGAAAGCTGAGCACTGAAGAACTGATGCTTTTAAACTGTAGTGGTGGAGAAGAAAGACTCTTGAGAGTCTCTTGGACTGCAAGGAGATCCAACCAGTCCATCCTAATGGAAATCAGTCCTGAAGATTCATTGGAAGGACTGATGTTGAACCTGAAACTCCAATACTTTGGCCGTCTGATGTGCAGAAGTGACTCAATGGAAAAGACCCTGATACTGGGAAAGATTGAAGGCGGGAGGAGAAGAGGACGACAGAGGATGAGATGGTTGGATGGCATCACTGACTCAGTGGACATGAGTTTTAGCAAATTTCAGGAGCTGGTGATGGACAGGGAGGTCTGGCGTGCTGCAGTCCATGGGGTCACAAAGAGTCAGACAGGACTGAGCAACTGAACCGAAGTGACATTAAAAAAAAATCCTTACAAAAATTTTTTTTAAAAAATGAAGAAGGGCTCCAGGAGAGAGAGGGAGAAAGGGACCAGAGTGGTGCCAGCCCCAGCCTCCCAAGGACAGGGAACCAGATGGCCCAGGGCCCTCCTCGCCCGGCCCACGGGCTCCACACGAGCCCACAAGGAAGCCCCTCAGCTGTTCTGCACATACGTCTCAGCCTCAGCCACACAAGTGCAGTTTTTAACTCCCTGGTACAAGCAGCATCTGTTTTCAGCCTCCAGCTTGAGGGCAGGAGGAGGGGGGTGGTTCTTTCAGTCTTTTTATATGAGGAATCCATTGATCTGAACAAAGTTCCTATTTAATTAGAACAAATAAAAGCCATAATTGCAAGGCAAAATAAAAACTGCATGGATGAAATAAGCATGAACGGCAAGGTCGACTGCCCCCTGCATCCTTGTAAGTGGGCATCTCTGTCCGAGTAGCAATCCAACCATCAGCTGCTTAGGTACAGACCTAGAAGCACTGTGTCAAGTCACTTATCAGGACTTAGTCACTTAGAACATGCTAAAAGTTAATGTAACAGTCTTGGCAACATGGATCCAATGAAAAAGCAAATCATTCCCGTTTAGTGACTAATAATGAAATAATAAGGTTTTACCCACTGTAAAAATGTCAACAAGCTGGGAAAATGTTAAGAGAGCAGAAAATTTGAGCCAGATGATGCAAAAAGAGAGAAAAGCAAAACTTGGGGAGAGTGCTGCTGATCTGGGGTCAGGACGGCAAGAAGTTTTCCTGCCACGTGGGAAGTGCCATCAACGGCACTTGTGTGTACAGCCATGACCCAGGGCCCGTGGCGCTGGCCAGTGTCTATGCAGAGATCAGAGGCGGCACCCAGAAAACTCTCCCATTCCTAAACACTAACAACAAGAGAAATTCAGAAGGCGACCACAATCAGAGTGTCAATAGCACAGGACACCTGGGGCCTGATCAGCAGCTGTTGGGCTCTGTCTTTCTAATTATCACCCACAACATGAGGAGGAAATTTAGATCCCAGCCCTGACCTCTCTTCCCTTCTCCAGACCCTCGTCTTCAACAGTCCCTTTAAAACATCCACACGGGTGTCTATAAGCATTTATAACCCAACAGGTCCAAAACCAAAATCTGAATCCCCTCAACAGACTTGATCCTCCACCAAGCTTCCATTCCAATGGCCTCACCACTGACCCCTCAGCTGCTCACACTGGAAACTGGGGAGGCCTCCGGGATTCTTCCCACCCTCTGGCCACCAGACCTTGACTCTGTTCGCGGTTCTCCGAGTTCACGGCTTCCACCTGGCCCCAGCCAGAGACATCACTTGGATGTCTCTAAGCCCCTCCTGAGTCATCTCCTCGCTTCCTTCCTGCCCCACCATAACAGTTCTGCCTCCACAAGCAAAGAGAATGACTATTTTACAGCCGATGTCGGATGGCATGCCATGGCACAGAGGATAAACCCTACTCTCTGGAGAATGGCCCCTGGGGAACTGGCGTCTGGTCCCTGCCCACCTCTCCTTTCTTCCATGGGCACTTCGACCTGCAGCAAAAACTGCTTCTGTGGCGTCCATTCCCACGGAGTTCTCTTGTATCTGGTAGTCCTTTCCAAAGAGAAATCCAATTCCTTTCCAGGCTAAAATGCAAGATAGAGTTTGGGCTTATTTCCCAAGAAGATCAACCCCCTCCCCCACCCCACCCCCCACCTCACCCCCCACCCCGCCCCCAGCCAATCTGGTAGCATCTTTCGCCCACTGAGAAATTCTTGAAAAGCAACTAGCTGGTCCCCAGTCAGGCTCCCTGCCCCCAGTTCCTCCCGCTGTCCAGCCCGCAGCCTCGGGTCACCGCCGCAGCTGGGCCTGGCCCCTTCGGAAGCAGAGGCTCGGGCGAGGGCAGCGGATTTATGGTGCAAGGTTAGCCGGCGCGTAAACCTGGGCGTCGGCCATCAAGGGCCCTGGCGTTTTTACTGCCTCCTCCTCCAAGCCCCTGCATGGATGTGAAGCAACTGGAAGGAGGAACATCTGGTTTCACTTTTTGCATTCACCAGCACAGCTCCCAGCTGACAAAACCCTCCGTTCTTGCCAGGGTCCTGCTGGTGGCTGGTGGGCTGAACGCGCAGGCAGGGGGGCAGCTCTCTGCCAGAGATCTCGCTTCTTTTTTTTTTTTTTTCCCTGCCTCGTCTTGGGGCCAAGAAACCGCCAGCCACGAAGGGATCAACCCCAATGCATCGAGACAGAGCGGGTGGCTGAGTCAAGGCCAGGCTGGCCGCGGGGCCAGCTTGCCAGAAACGCTGAGGGCCACTTGTCCCAGCAGCGGGCAGGGGCCCCGGGCCGGCCTTTAACAGGGGGCGTGGCTGGGCCGTGAGCGAGGATGCTGGGACTTGTAGTCTCCACGCACAAGATGGCGGTGAGTGAGGGCCAGCGTCCCTGTACTCTGGGGCAGGACTTCCCCAGGTAAGGCTGCCCCGTGGTGGCCAAGGGCCACACTGGAGGAAGAAGGCACGCGGAAGATAAGAACCCGCTCTGGTGACTTACCTTCAGAGCCCCACCTCTTGACAGAGGCTTAAAGTAAAGTGAAGTCCCTCAGTCGTGTCCCACTCCTTGCGACCCCATGGACTGTAGCCCACCAAGCTCCTCCGTCCATAGTATTTTCCAGGCAAGGATACTGGAGTCGGTTGCCATTTCCTTCTCCACGAGATCTTCCCGACCCAGGGGCTGAACTCGGATCTCCCGCGTTGTAGGCAGACGCTTTACCGTTTGAGCCCGCAGGGAAGTCCCCTGACAGAGGCTTACTTCTCTTCTGGTGGAGATGGCCAGTTAGAAAAAAGGTGCCCCTCCATCCCCCTGCAGTCAGTGGCCAGTCTGGATTAGATGCCAGCAGGGATGACCAGAACAGTCAGACCAGGTGCCCGGAGGATGCCCCCTGCAGTAAACAGACCGGAACGCTCTCCCTGCAGCTGGTTACTATGTACAGCTGGGTCAGACCCGGTGATAGGAGCCATAATCCTTTATCACCTGCTCCTCTGAACTGGCCAGAATGTGCCAGGAAAGGTTGTTATTATTCAGTCACTAAGTCATGTCTGACTTCCATGGGCTGCAGCACTGCCGCAGGCCAGGCTTCCCTGTCCTTCACTATCTCTCGGAATTTGCATAAGTTCATGTCCATTGTGTGGGTCATGCTGTCACCCTCTTCTCCTCCTGTCCTCAATCTTTCCCAGCAGCAGGTTCTTTTCCAAAGAGCTGGCTCTTCGAATCAGGTGGCCAGAGTGTTGGAGCTTCCACTTCATCATCAGTCCTCCCAGTGAATATTCAGGGTTGATTTCCAGCAAGAGAGTCCAAACAGAGCACTGCACTGGGGCTCTGGGAAGATACTCCAGGTGGCCAGATCTGTCCTTGGATCTCCAGTTCGCTTTCTCCAGGATTCCAAAAGCAGACAGTCCCGACTGCCATCCCACCAAGGTCCTCACAGGCGATTAAACAAGCTCCTCTCGTGTGGAGGAAAGGGAGCACTCTTGTGTTGTGGGTGGGAGTGTAAACTGGTGCAGCCACTGAAAGCAGTATGGTGGTTTCTCAAGAAACTAATGATAGAACTACCGTATGGCAATGAGCAATGGCAATGAGCAATTCCACTCCTGGGTATATATCAGAAAAAAAAATGAAAAACTTTGGAAAGACACACACTCCCCAATGTTCATAGCAGCATTATTTACAATGACCAAGATATGGAAGCAACCTAAGTGTCCAGCAACAGATGAATGAAGATGTGATATCTAATGGAATACTCAGTTCACTCAGTCGTGTCCGACTTTTTGCGACCCCATGAATCGCAGCATGCCAGGCCTCCCTGTCCATCACCAACTCCTGGAGTTCACTCAGACTCATGTCCATTGAGTCCGTGATGCCATCCAGCCACCTCATCCTCGGTCGTCCCCTTCTCCTCCTGCCCCCAATCCCTCCCAGCATCAGGGTCTTGAGTCAACTCTTCGCATGAGGTGGCCAAAGTATTGGAGTTTCACCTTCAGCATCATTCCCTTCAAAGAAATCCCAGGGCTGATCTCCTTCAGAATGGACTGATTGGATCTCCTTGCAGTCCAAGGGACTCTCGAGAGTCTTCTCCAACACCACAGTTCAAAAGCATCAATTCTTCCACACTCAGTTTTCTTCAAAGTCCAACTCTCACATCCATACATGACTACTGGAAAAACCATAGCCTCAACCATAAAAAAGAGTGAACTGTTGCCATTTTCAGCAATATAGGTGGACTTGGAGGGTATTATGCTAAGTGAGATAAGTCAGAGGAAGATAAATACCGTATGCTATCACACGTAGAATCTAAAAACATAAAACAAACTAGTACAACAAAAAGGAAGCAGACTCACAGAGAACAATCTAGAGGTTACCAGTGGGAAGAGAGAAGGAGGAAGGGGCAAGATCAGGGTAGCGGATTAAAAGGTACAAATTATTGGGTGTAAAATAAACTGTAAGAGCAAAGGCAGGTGACTTCTCGAGGACTTCAGTTCCTAACCTTAATCTCTTTCTCCCTCTCTACACCCCTCTGTCTCCACTGCAACCCTCCCTCAAGCAGTAAAACAATTTTTCTAAACTTCCATTTACTTCCCTCTTCCATTAGAGCCAACCTTCTTGAAAGGGCTGTCAGCATAGTTTCTATCCACTTCGTCTCCTTCCAGATATTCACTCCTCAACCCAATCCAACCTGACTTCCACTCACTCCACTGATACGCTTCAGTCAACCACAGACAGCCTCCGTATCACCAGATCCAGCCAACTTTCCAGCTTCTCTACTGTGTGTGACACAGGAACCCACTCTCTCCTCTTGGCTCCCTTAGGCAGTTTGTGCATCCTCTTCCCCTCTCTGATCCCCCTTCTGGGTCTGTTTTGCCCGATTATCATCCTCTACACAAACCCCACGTGAAGGATCGCCTCTGCTTGAGCCTTCACAGCCTTTGTCTTACGCCCTTTGGCTGGGTAAGCTCGTTTGCAACATAGTTTTCATGCTCACAGCTCCAGATCAACACCCCAGATCCAGGTGCGCCCCAGCCTCTTTGAAATACCCATTTCCTGTCCCAAAGTCTTCTCACTTCTGAGACATTCTGGACTCTTCTATTCCTCCTCCACGTCACACCCCCCACCCAACCCCCTTTTTTTTAGTCCCAGCTCAGTCTAAGTGCAGTTTCCAAGTCACGTTGGCTCTACAGACTTCATGTCATCACATTTGTGCCTCACTCCATGTGCTTTAGGGCCAGATTATGACCCCTTTCCTTTCTCACATGTTAAGAACATCACAAAGGTGTTACAGAAAAGAGCCGTTTTTTACTCCGTGTTGGATCTGTTTCTTTGACTTTAACTTTTTAATACTTTTGTTATTATAATCACACACAATGACCTGCCTCAAGGAACGCTGCCCCTCTGCCTAACTGTTAAATTAAAGTGCCTTTGTTCAGCTCACTGAAAGACAGTCTGACCCTGCTCACCTGTGAATGACTACGGAGAAGAAGAAATGAACACATCCCTTCCCCCAGGATGGCCCTTCCGGGAGATTTTTGGAAGATTAAAGGCCTTTATACTTTGTTTTTTTTTTAACTCCTCCCCTTCTCTGTTCTATAAAAGAACCTGGCATCCAGAAACCGACAAGATGGTTATTTTGAGACGTTACTCTGCCATCTTCTCGGTCAGCCAGCTTTCTGAATAAAGGCGCACTCCTTGCCCCAGTACCTTGTCTCCGATTCATTGGTCCGTCATGTGGTGAGCAGAGTGAGCTTGGACTCGACAACAAAGGGATATTGAAATTATGTTCACGAATTCTCTTCCTCCCCAAGGTGGGGCCTAATTCCTTTACCCTTAAATATGGCCTGGACTTACTGACATTCTAGCAAACAAAATGTGACTGTAGGGATGGTACAAGGCCATGTCTCAGAAGGCATACCAGCGTCCCCATCAGCTCTGGTTGCCATAACCAAATACTGCATAATGGGTGGCTCAAACCACAAACATTTATTTCTCATAGTTCTGGAAGCTGGCAAGCCCAAGGTCAAGGTGTCTGCACATTCGGTGTTTAATGAGAGCCTGCTTTCTGGCTTATAGAAGCTGTTTCCTCCTGGAGTCCTCATGTGGCAGAGACAGCAGGGGCTCCAGTTGCTTCCTCATCTCAGAAAGGCACCAACTTCATCAGATTGGGGCCCCACCCTCATGACCTCATTTACCCCTGATTATCTTCCACAGTCTCCATCTCCAAATACACCGAGAGTCAGGGTTTCAATGTATTAAGTTGGGGAGAGGGGATAAAAACATGTGGTTCATAACAGACACTTCGGCCTCACTCTCCCAGGTCGCCCATTCTGGAGTATCCCAGCAGGCAGCACGCTCACACAGCCTGTGGCAAGGTTGGCATGGAGAGGAGCTGACCATCTGCCAGTGCCAAGCACCAACTTGGCAGCCATGAAAGTTAGCCTCCTTGGCCTCCCAACACTATAGCCTCAGCCAGCATCTTCACAGCAACCTCATGGGAGACCCCAAGCCAGAACCTCTCAGCTGAGCAGCTCCAGAAATCCTGAGGAAAAATACCCTTGTATTCTAAGCTGCTATGTTTTGAAGTGATTTATGTTTCAGCAAAGATAAATAAGCCCTTCAAACCTATCCCCTGATAACAGCCAAAGCCCTATTTTCAAAATGTAAGTATGTTATGTCATTCCCTTACTTAACTTTTTTTATGGTTTTCAGAACCTCCCAGAGAACAGTGAAACTGATGATAACGGCATTCAAGCTTCTTCAGAACCCAGCCTCATCACTCAAGGGCTCCTATAGGCCAGAGTGATTTCATATCTGATGACCCTCCCCTCCTTGAAGTGGTAGATAACACTCCTGAGGTTTGTATGTACCTTTATCAACACACATTAACAGTTGCCTGTCCATCACCCACTCTGGCCTAGGGAGGGTTGTTTTCCATCTGCCACCCCAGCACAGGCGTGTACTCAGCCCGTGGGAACCATTTAATAAGTAATTCTGGTGTGAAAGAGAACAAAATGCCTACAAAACAAAACTCACCTTGAACCATCTGACTTCCTGAGCAGCCTAGGAGTTCCCTGGCGGCACAGCGGATAGGACTCCACCCGCCAGTGTGCAGGACACAAGTTCAATCCCTGGTCCGGGAAGATCCACGTGCCACATGCTCCACAACTACTGAAGCCTGTATGCACAGAGCCCGTGCTCTGCCACAGAGAAGCCGGCGCAACGAGAAGCCTGTGCCTTGCAACGAGGTGTAGCCTTGGCTTGTCTGCAACTGAAAAAAAAGAAAAAAATTTCATTCCTGTCTGCACACAGGAATGAAGAGCCAGCACAGCCAATAAATAAATGTAAAACTAGAGAGCCGCCGTCGGCTGAATTCAAGAGCACAGTTCCATTAGGCCTTCTCTATCGGCTCATCTAGATAACCCCATCTTTTCTGGAGCCTCTGAGCCGATTTCTGGAGGCCGAAAGCTTCTGAAACAAACTTGGACAGTTTTTGCATCTCCCTTTGGCCAGCAGGTGGAAGAGCCCGTCTTATGCTCCTTGCTCCCCTGTCCCACCTCAGTCATGCCCCCGATACCCAAGGCTCCCCCTTCAGGTGGACCTGAGAGCTGACTGCCATTTGAAACTCTTTGTGAACCTGGAACACGAGATTTCAGGTCGAGTGTGTGTTTGGGGCTGTGCCTGTGAGAGGTGAGGATGGGTGGTTCTGAAGGAAGCATTTGCTGGAACCACAGTGGTTTACTGGGATGTTATGATGGGCATGGACCTGGAGATCATTTAGATGCAAAAGCAATTTGTGGGGGAGGAAAAGTGAGTGACATCTTGGACTGTTGGTCTGAGTGATCCATTTTTCATATATGTTAGGAAACATCAGCCTTAGTCACACTTATGGAAAAAAATACTTGTGAGTCAACATGCCTGGAGGTCTTTCAGAAGGTCATTAAGATCAGTGGTAGCTTCACCAAGGTGAGGGCCCCAGGGTTTTATATTCAGAAAAAGATCTGAATTCCTCTCCCAGGCTGACGAGTGTTCTCAGAGCTGCCTGGTGGCCCAGACCAACCACTCTGGGCTCTCCTCTTAATGAGCCCCCAGCTCCCTCCCCGCCTGTCTGTTCCCCGGGCCTTCCCTCTGTTTCTCCAAGGTGCTGGGCAACCTTAGGTCTCCTCCTCCACTGAACAGGCTGGTTCCTCCCAGCTGGTCAGTCCCACGGCAGGATTACCTCCTGGGAAGTTTTCCCCAAGGAACCCTCTTTCTCAGGGAGCCCCTCCCTCTGAGTAAGTCGGGCTGGAACCAGGAATTTGAATTGGGTAAAGGAATGCTGATAACGACAGCTAAGAGAGCACACGGAGCTCCTGTTTCTTCATACCAGACCAGAACTCGTGTCTACTGGGCAGTGGCAGGGGAGGTGGGAGGGCTGAGGAGCCCTCCTTTTTTGCTTTCAGCTCCTTGCCTGAAATGAGTGTCTTCAGGGTTTGCTCCACCAAGGAAACTGTTAGAAAAAAATCCAAAATATCTGGTTTCACTATCACGTTAATGGTTTATGTGAAGTCGCTCTTTGCGACGCCGTCCCCTGTCCCACCTCAGTCATGCCCCCGATACCCAAGGCTCCCCCTTCAGGTGGACCTGAGAGCTGACTGCCATTTGAAACTCTTTGTGAACCTGGAACACGAGATTTCAGGTCGAGTGTGTGTTTGGGGCTGTGCCTGTGAGAGGTGAGGATGGGTGGTTCTGAAGGAAGCATTTGCTGGAACCACAGTGGTTTACTGGGATGTTATGATGGGCATGGACCTGGAGATCATTTAGATGCAAAAGCAATTTGTGGGGGAGGAAAAGTGAGTGACATCTTGGACTGTTGGTCTGAGTGATCCATTTTTCATATATGTTAGGAAACATCAGCCTTAGTCACACTTATGGAAAAAAATACTTGTGAGTCAACATGCCTGGAGGTCTTTCAGAAGGTCATTAAGATCAGTGGTAGCTTCACCAAGGTGAGGGCCCCAGGGTTTTATATTCAGAAAAAGATCTGAATTCCTCTCCCAGGCTGACGAGTGTTCTCAGAGCTGCCTGGTGGCCCAGACCAACCACTCTGGGCTCTCCTCTTAATGAGCCCCCAGCTCCCTCCCCGCCTGTCTGTTCCCCGGGCCTTCCCTCTGTTTCTCCAAGGTGCTGGGCAACCTTAGGTCTCCTCCTCCACTGAACAGGCTGGTTCCTCCCAGCTGGTCAGTCCCACGGCAGGATTACCTCCTGGGAAGTTTTCCCCAAGGAACCCTCTTTCTCAGGGAGCCCCTCCCTCTGAGTAAGTCGGGCTGGAACCAGGAATTTGAATTGGGTAAAGGAATGCTGATAACGACAGCTAAGAGAGCACACGGAGCTCCTGTTTCTTCATACCAGACCAGAACTCGTGTCTACTGGGCAGTGGCAGGGGAGGTGGGAGGGCTGAGGAGCCCTCCTTTTTTGCTTTCAGCTCCTTGCCTGAAATGAGTGTCTTCAGGGTTTGCTCCACCAAGGAAACTGTTAGAAAAAAATCCAAAATATCTGGTTTCACTATCACGTTAATGGTTTATGTGAAGTCGCTCTTTGCGACGCCGTGGACTGTAGCCCACCAGGCTCCTCTGTCCATGGGATTTTCCAGGCAATAGTACTGGAGTGGGTTGCCATTTCCTTCCCCAGGGGATCTTCCCGACCCAGGGATCGAATCCGGGTCTCCCGCATTATAGACAGACGCTTTACCATCTGAGCCACCAGGGAAGAATTTATCCTCAAATATTTGCCTGGTTGCCTTTCATTAAGAAAAACCTGAAAGATGTTACTGGTTTAGGCATTAGCAGCTATTAATATCTCTGCTGGTCCACAGCTGCCTCACCTTGAGGCTGGCGGGTGGCTTTGTGCCCTGGTGGGAAAGGGAGGCGGGTGGCCGGCTGGGCCTCCTGTCAAGGGCAAACCTCTAGGGAAGGTGGTGGAGGGAGGGCTTAGCTGCCCACTCACAGAAGCAGGCTCTCTGAAGACACCCTTTCTGGAAGCAGACTTGCAGCAGGCACACCCAGGCCCCCTGCTACGGCGATGGGACCTGGATGTCCCATCACCAAGGCCAGGGTGGTTCTCACCGCTGGAACCTTCACCTTACCACAGGCTGATTGTACTCTAACTGTGCCCTCTCTGCCCGCCCCATTACCAATGCCACTTCTAGATGCTAGATAAGGAAGTGCGATCGTCAGCCATGACATCTCCCAGGCTGCCCCATCCAGGGGTGGCAGCGATGGTATGCTGGGTGGCTGCTCTACCAGGCAGGGGAATGGTGACTGCATTTGCAATTCCTGTGCTGAAAACACCTTCCACTGCCGAGCGGCTAGCAAGATGTCTGAATGTTTTAAAACGAGCTCCAAAGAATGCACACAACGCATCACTGCCAAACGCCTCCCTGTGTGCCCATCTTAGGGGTGGGCTCCCCCGCAGTCCCTAAGAAAGTAAAGACCAGAGCTGTCTTCTAGAAGAAATCTGAAACAAGACATCACAGCCTGGATTGAATAGTCATGAAAAACCCACCATTGGCACTGCAAGCAAACCAGTCCATGGTATGAGTTTTTTTGCATGGCTAGTCTTGCTTCTAGCAGGGCGCTGAGTGGGAGGGACTTTCCGGAGGACAGGGACCTTGTTCTCTGATGTTCTTTGCCCTCCAGCCTAGTAAGTAAGTGTTCAGTTCACAGGGAAGCTCCATTATCTTAACAGATGGAGAGCAGGCCTTAGCAAGGGAATTAACCAGGCTGAGCCACGCTTTCATAGAAGAAAGATCAAAGCCAGAGGTGAACCTGACCCAGATAAACCACCAGGACTGAAACCCATGCGTCTGGCAGATGCAAATAGTATCATCTAGTCTGAACTGGGAGGCAAAGCTCTGTGGAGACTTACCTGGCCCCTGCTTGAGTCTCGGCCACAAACTTGGACCTGCCCCAGGGAAACTGGACATCTCAAGCCGAAGCCAGGTATAAAGCTGTACAGAAAGAGCGGTCAGACGTGGATGCCCCATCTTGCCCTGCCCCAGCAAAGCTCATCACCTCCCATCCCAGCCAGTGGGGTGGAAAAGACAAAACCACCTCATCTCAATGAGGTCAGCAAAGGGCCCCAGTCCTGTGAGGGAATGGCCCTGCACACCAACTCCTCTTCGTCATTTGGGGGGAAAAAAGGCAAAAAGTCAATGATGTTCTGTACCTATATGCTACATAGAGGAAAATAATGAATCTGTTGGCTCATAGATTTATTGCACAAGCACTGTGTGAACCCTTATTATGTGCCACTAACGGTGCAAAAGTGCAGAGAATTACAAAAGTTAAGGGCAGAGTCTGAGTTCTCCTTCAGAACTCCTGTCTCTGGCTAGTGAGAAGCTTCATGATGAGCACCTGGATGTCACTGAGCAGGGCATTAGCTGTATTAGCTTTCTGGCGAGCAGACAATAACCAAACGTTTGTTAAATAATGATTTAATTCACTTAACGAGGGATTAAGCAACTGGATGGATTGGGCAGTGAAGAAGATGCATCTGCCTTTGAGCACAGGGTCTAAGATTTGAGACGTGGTTCAGCAGCAGCTTCGCTACAGGTGTTTAAGAGCGTAATATCCTTGGGATGCAGGTGAACAGTCCTTTCAAGGAAGGAAACAGCGTGCTCAGGAGCAATGTCCCAGCCCTCCTCAGTGTAAACAACTGAGTGCAGATGGGAATGAAAGGTCAGGACATTTAGGAAATACAAAGGAAAACACCCTGTGCATTTTCATTATATATCCTTGTTTAGCTGAAGATATGAAGACATGTAAAAGACATATGCACACACACCGTATTTGTGTGTGTGTGTGCACGTGTGTGTGCACGTGTGTGTGCACGTGTGTGTGTGCACGTGTGTGCACGTGTGTGTGTGCACGCTCAGTTATTTCCAACTCTCTGTGACCCCAGGGATTGTAGCTCACCAGGCTCTTCTGTCCATGGAATTTTCCAGGCAAGAATACTAGAGTGAGTTGCCATTTTCTACTTTCTGACTCAGGGGTTGAACACACATCTCTTGCATAACCTGAAGATATATAGAGATACGGGCTGCAGACCATGGGTCGTAAAGAGTCAGACACGACAGAGCAACTGAACACACACACACCCATACACCGTAGACTACATACATATTTATACTGTATAATACATCATATACTATATGTATATGTAATATACTGTTTATGCACACATGTAGTCTATCATATACTGTATAATATATGTCACACACTCTATATCATATACTATTTATACCACATACTATATATAAATCATATATTATAACATAGGTACACACAGTTGACCCTTGACAATGCTGGGTCTGGGGACACCCACCCCCCCATGCAGAAAAACATTCTTATTTTCATAGATAAGAATATATATTTTTAATATAACTTACACTTAGCCCTTTATATATGTAATCCCTCCAGTACATGGGTCTGCATCCAAGGATTCAACTAATTTCAGATCATGTAATGCTGTAATATTTACAGTTGAAAAAAATCTACATATAAGTTGACTCACACAGTTCAAATCCATGTTGTTCAAGAGTGAACTTGATACCATGCACTGTATACATGCACTGCATACTACATATATATATATGTATATATACACTATGTAGGAGAAGGCAGTGGCGCCCACTCCAGCACTCTTGCCTGGAAAACCCCATGGACGGAGGAGCCTGGTGGGCTGCAGTCCATGGGGTTGCTAAGAGTCAGACACGACTGAGCAACTTCACTTTCAATTTTCACTTTCACGCATTGGAGAAGGAAATGGCAACCCACCCCAGTGTTCTTGCCTGGAGAATCCCAGGGACTGGGAAGCCTGGTGGGCTGCCGTCTATGGGGTCGCACAGTCGGACACGACTGAGGCGACTTAGCAGCAGCAGCATGCACTATGTACTCTATATGTGCCACATACTGTATAAATATCATATACCATGATGGCTCAAATGGTAAAGAATCTGCCTGCAGTGTGGGTGACCTGGTTGATTCCTGGGTTGGGAAGACCCCCTGGAGGAGGGCAAGGAAACCCACTCCAGTATTCTTGCCTGGAGAATCGCATGGACAGAGGAGCCTGGTGAGCTGCAGTCCATGGGGTCGAAAAGAGTCGGACACGACTGAGTGACTAAGCACAGCACATGTATATTACATACTATGTGCCCCGCCGCTTCAGTCATGTCTGACTCTCTGTGACCCCCTGGACTCTAGCCCACCAGGCTCCTCTGTCCATGGGATTCTCCAAGCAAGAATCCTGGAGTCGGTTGCCATTTCCTTCTCCAATTATGTACCATATGTAAACTGTAGATATTTACATGGTAGTGTATATAACGGCAGTGCACGCACCGACTACTTCCAGACCACAAGAACACCGGTTTAAAGTTACTTTAAATTCTGCACATCAGTATCCCGACATAAGCACTTGGATTCCGAAAGAACTTCCCGGGAATGTGATGGAAAGCACTGAAAGCCCCAGTGTGGGATGGGCCCTCACGTCAGCTTAACCTCACTGCCTTCAGTGAGTCCAATTACAGCAAATCAGATTTCCCTTCGCTGCATCTGATGGAGGGAGCCTCTCCCTGCCAACGGGAGCCGGGCCAAGAGGGTTGGGGAGAGCCCTGGAGTGCAGGCCAGGAGTGGGGACCAGACAAAACCAGGACCCAGAGACCCCCTCCCGCCCCCATCTCCCTGCCCC
>SJYG01000388.1:1141586-1170676 GCA_006410535.1 Litocranius walleri | reverse complement strand
GCCCCTGAGCCCCGTCCACCCCTCCACGCCCCCTCTCCCTGACTGTCCACAGAGCCCTCTGGCTCCAATTCCACATCCTAAGCGTTTCTGTGAATATAGGCTTTGTGAGCTGTTTATGCATGTGACATGAATCCCACGGGGAGTCAGAGCAAGCATCGCGGTCGTCGTCCTTGTTTGCCTTGGGTGGTCTCCCTCAAACTCTCCCTGCAGCCTGGCTGTTGAGAACGGGGAGCGGTGGGCAGACCCCGGGGATCCACGCGAATCGGCGGAAAGGGGAGGCCTGGACGCGGCCCACAGCCAGACCCCGGGAGCCAGGGCCTTGCCCTGCACGGAGCGGAGGCTGGGGCCTCCCCGGCCGCTTTCCTGAAGCGCCAGGTCACTGATTGTTCCCAGCTCTGGTGTGGAAACACCCCGGGGCTGTCTCTGGAGCCCTAGGCTTCTGAAAATAAAAGGAACAGCAGTCAGCACTCCTTCTGCAGAGCTGAGAGCGCGGGGGAGCTCCAAGGGGCAGGATGCCGCCTGCAGCTGCAGGAGGTAGGAGAGGCTGCTGGCAGCCGCGGGCGGGCGGCCACGCCCCTTCCCTCCTAGCAACCGCCTCTCGGCCGGGGCAGTACCAGCCTCGCTTTTGGGCTCAGCCAGCGGCCTTACCCACAAGGATCAGAGGCCACCCGGCTGTGCCTGCTGGTGACAGCTGTTTCCTCCCCTTTCCGGAGGAGGAAGTGGACTCTGAGGTCGTAAAACAGGGTCAGGAATTGAACCGGCCAGTCCCTCTGGCTCGCCCCCTGTTATTCACGAGTCCAGGCACACACAAGCTCCCCGCTCATCCCCAGCTAAGGACGTTTGCGTCGCCTGCCTGTTGCTCATCCACGGTTTGGCTGGCTGGTGGGCAGGGTTGTGTTTGAGGAAACACTGACTTTCAAGTCCATCCTCCCTAACCCCTACTACGATTTCATCTCTTCTGGGCGGCCGGCAAGATGGAGCCCCTGGAGGTGAGAGTCGTTTCTGGACGCCCAGGAGCTCACACAGTGGACTCAGCCGTGGTGTGGACCCTGCACACCCGCAGAAGAGAGCCAGAAGGTGTGGGAGGAGGCCTGGCATTCCCAGCAACCTGCCAGCCTCCCACGGCAGCCGGAGATTGTGGGGAGAAAGGCCACAGCCTCTGCTGTCCGGGCCGGGACCGGGTCCCTGCCCACCCAGGCCACCCCGGGCACAGGGCAGAGAAAAGGGGCTGGGGAAGGAGGAAGCAGCCCTTATCAGACCTCAGAAGAGACAGCCACCTTAACGGGGAGGCTTTCACACTTTAAAAAAGAAGGAGGTTGTGTGAAAATCGTATAAATCTTAATACTTCCCTGGTGGCTCGACGGTAAAGCTCTCTTTCTCTCTCTGCTCAAAGAACTTAAACTGGAGCTCTCACTTAAAACATGTCAGGAGTCACACACCTACAAGGAGGAAGCTCCTACATGAAACATGGAGCATCCAAAGACCCAGGGGCCCACTTGCCTCTGTGGAGTGCATGCTCCGGGATGGGGACTCCTGGTTTCCAGAGCTTGCTCAGGTCCTGAACCGAGGGGAGAAAGCATCTGTGTCTGAAAATTCACTGGGTAAAATCCTGCATCTTCTGAGGGAAGGATGACTAGGGCTGGGGATAGAAAAGGGTGTTCTCCGTGGAAATCGCAACACTTCCAGTACCTCCTGATGACAGAGACTAATCCTTTTCTGAGAGACTAGACGCCATCAGGATCCAGCCTCTTGTTCTTAGCGGTAGAGACTGCAAGCACTGGAAGGGATGCATTGCTTGAGTGTATCAAGACAAGCCACCCCACCCACAGAGGCTGCTACCAGCCCCTCCCTGGGTGTCATAAATCATATCTAGAAGAAGACAGCCATCTCTCCCCGCCTTTGAAGAGTAATAAGTCAAGAACAGGCTCCAGAGTACTGCTGCTCTTCATAAATTTCCCCATTTTTCCTGAGTTAATAGCACTGCTATTCCAGGTTTCCTTCCCTTTATCTTACTAAAAATCTCACAGAGCCATGTCCCACCCATCAGGAAGTGGTTGAGCCCACAAATACTGTGGCCCTGTGACTTAATTTAAAAGGGAGAAAAAGGAAGAAGAAATTCTGCAGAAAAAGCAAGAACTGTGCTGAGGCCTCTTCTTTGCTCTTTCTAAGGGGAATAAGCTTCAAGCATGTATGCCTTGGACCGTAGTTGATTATACTGCTTTAAAGGAAAATCAGAGCCGTATTTTGACACCAGAGAGCAAAACAAAGGACAGGCAAGAACTGTTACTGTGGTTCGGTCACTAAATCGAATCCAGCTCTTTGCGACCCCATGGACTGTGGTGTGCCAGGCTCCTCTGTCCTCCACCATCTCCTGGAGTTTGTTAAAATTATATCCATTGAGTCGGTGATGCCATCTAACTATCTTACCCTGTATTGCCCCCTTCTCCTCTTTTCCTCAGTCTTTCCCAGAATCAGGGCCTTTTCCAGTGAGTCAGCACTTCACATCACGTGGCTGAGGTATTGGAGCTTATTGGCAAGAATTAGGAATCATGTTAATACAGTAGAACCTGGCCCCCTACTGTGAAAAGATAATGTAAAGAACAGTGCTAAACAGAAGATAATTGAACATATGGGAGGAAAATACTGCGTGAATATAAGGCACTGTAGTTCATATGAATTTTCTTTACTACCTAGAGTCATATAAATACAGAGGGATTTGCTATCTGGTTAACAACGGCAGACGTGTATGTGTGGGTGTGGGTATTGTGTGTGTGTGGTTAACTTCATAATCATATCCTTCCTTCCAGAAAAGGAACAGCATCAACACTAGCAGTGCAGGTCTGGGAAACCTTCAAGCATCTGTTTCAGGTTCCCCCTGAGACATCGCAGCAAGCTCCCTGAGGCCCTAGAACCACATCCCCCAGCACTCGGCACAGCCCAGGCCTGAAGCAGGTGTGGCAGCGACACGGGGGGGTTGTTCCTCGGGGTCAGTTCAGTTCATTCAGTCGGGCCCGACTCCTTGCAGCCCCATGGACTGCAGCACGCCAGGCCTCCTTGTCCATCACCAACTCCCAGAGCTTACTCAAACTCATGTGCATTGAGTCAGTGATGTCATCCAACCATCTCATTCTCTGTCGTCCCCTTGTCCTCCCGCCTTCAATCTTGGCCAGCATCTGGGGCTTATCCAATGAGTTAGTTCTTCGAATCAGGTGGCCAAAGTATTGGAGCTTCAGCTTCAGCATCAGTCCTTCCAATGAATGTTCAGGACTGATTTCCTTTAGGATGGACTGGTTGGATCTCCTTGCAGTCCAAGGGACTCTCAAGAGTCTTCTCCAGCACCACAGTTCAAAAGCATCAATTCTTCAGCGCTCAGCTTTCTTTATGGTCCAGCTCTCGCATCCATACATGACCACTGGAAAAACCATAGCTTTGACTAGACAGACCTTTGTCAGCAAAGCAATGTCTCTGCTTTTTAACATGCTGTCTAGGTTGGTCATAGCTTTTCTTCCAAGGAGCAAGCATCTTTTAATTTCATGGCTGCAGTCACCATCTGCAGTGATTGTGGAGCCCACAAAAATAAAGGGGTCAGATAGGTGCATTTCTAGCCTAGGGCTCTGGGTAAATGTGTCGATT
This sequence comes from Litocranius walleri, assembly GCA_006410535.1. Lineage (NCBI taxonomy): Eukaryota > Metazoa > Chordata > Mammalia > Artiodactyla > Bovidae > Litocranius > Litocranius walleri. The sequence goes on along the minus strand of SJYG01000388.1, from coordinate 1,167,043 downwards.
TCATTTTTTAGTCATATGGTGTTCAGCTTCTCAGCATCCAAGGCAGGCCCCTGCATGCTGTCCGCCTACAGCCTTTGTCTCATCTCTGGCTAGTTGGGGAGGCTGGAGGTGAGAGGAGAGGGGAGGAGTGAGGAGAGAAGGGGAGGAGGGTTGGTTGGGGAGGAGGGGAGGAGGTGGGATGTTTTGCAGCATTTCCCTCTCTTCCCCAGAGCCACTTTCCAGGCACATCAAATTCCTCCCGTTCCTCTGGCTGCCCTGCCCTAGTGCTGGGAATCAGCCTTGTTTACACGGCTCATTATGCTCGCTTTGCAGTTGCTATAGCAACCACCAGGGGTCAGTTTATAGAAGAAGAGGAAGTTCACTTTTGGGGAGTTAGCTTTCCAGCTCCTGTGCAGAGCACGGCTGAAAACAAAGACCCAGATACCGGGGAGGAAATACATGGAAAAGTCTCCTAAGAGCAGAAGCATCCTTCAGAGCCTCACACTGCACTCAGCGATCTTTCTTCTTCACTGTGAAAGCTGTTCTAGAACCTCCGATAGGAGCGTGGAGGTCTTATCCCTGCATCTCTCAGATCTTCCTCTCCCCTCTTGGTGCGCCCTCCCCCCCTGCCCTGGAGGCAGTCGTTAGGAGTTAAGAGAACAAGGGCAGCTGCCAGGGTTCATTTAAAGTGATAACTTCATTAATATAATGTATTCACCGCGCATCAGGAAGATCTTTATGGCCTGTTACTATTCAGTCTTTCTCACGGCGAAGGAGGCAGCAGCCACTGGAACAGGGATCCCTTCTCCAGGTCCAAGCCTCACAGAACGGAGCCCTCCACCTGCAGGGAGCATGCAGGGAATCTCCCATGACACCCGGCCGTGAAAACTTTCCGGCTCTAACCCGACTGACCAACCTGATTTAGCAAACTAAGAAGTAGAGGATGCCAGATTAAATCTGATTTTCAGATAAACAATGAAATGGGCTTTCATAAGCCTAACCCACCCAACCTTTGGGACATCCAGAGGGTAAGTCACTCTTAAGCCGTGAACATGTGCTTGCTCAGTTGCGTCCAACTCTTGTGTCTCCTGCATTGGCAGGTAGATTGTTTACCACTGAGCCACCTGGGAAGCCCCAAACTTAACTCAACCCTATTCAAACCCTCCTCCTCTTCTCTACTGCTCTCTCCAAATGAAAGCACAACAGAGGAATTATCTCGCTACGGCAAATCACGTGCCAGATCAGAGTTTAGGATGATCTGACCCTTGGACTAGATTGCCGATCATGAAAAAATGAGAAGGAGTGGTTTGCCCATGTGCGAATGGCAAACCAGAGGCCAGTCAGCTCACCCCCTGCCAGGAGAGGCCCCTGAATGGTCCCTCAGATGCAAACCAGCTCAGGGGCCGGAAGGCTAAAGAGAAGAGACTCAGGGCTGATCTTACTGAGACATTACTTCAACTTTCTCACGAGCAGTGAGAGTCAGCTTTCTAAACAGCCCTGACTCTTATTTCCAGGACAGGAAAGACATTTCTCTTTTTGGCCATGCTATGCAGTCTGCAGGATCTTAGTTCTCCAACCAGGGATAAATCCTGCAGTGGAAGCGTGGAGTCTTAACCACTGGACAACCGGGGAAGTCCCAGGAAAAACGTTTTCAATGCCCCTTTTTCCAGGAATAAGTGATATTGGCTTCCAAGTATTCCACTGGGGAAGTCTGAGTGCGGAAGATGCTTGGGGCGCCGGTGTGTCATCTCGGTCTCTGCTCCTCGGTGGTTTTGATGCCTGGGCCCCTGTGTCCACAGGGGAGAAATGATTTGCTGTATCAGCGGCACCCTCTGCCCAGCATGCCTTCAGCTAAGGTTCTGCTGCTTAGTCACCACGCAAAGCCTGGCCCGATGAAAGTTGTGCCGACTTCTGTAGAACTCCTAGAAAACCAGACCAATCGTCGCAGCGCTGTACGTGTGGGAGTTTTGCATCTGTTTTGATCCTAAATCCGGTGAACCTAAAACTTAAGGCAAATAAGTCAATAAACATAAACAGACACGAAAACAAAGCAAATAGTAGCAACGATTCTTTCTGAGAGGCACTGCCAAGTCAGACAGCAAGGCTCCCACAGTTCAAACCCAAGACAAGTAATTACAGGAAAGCTGTCAAGACAAACATCACAGACAATAAAAACATTCTCACCTGTTACTAACTCTAAAAAAATCTCAATATGGTTTTCGCCCAGACTAAAAAAGCTGATGCTTCAAGCGAGTTCTAATTCTGTCTCCTCTTCTGAAAGTGGCTCCGGGAACATCGGTGGACAGTCTGCGACTAAGCTTCCCACGGGCAACATGCAGGCCCTGGGACACTGTTAATGCTCTTTGCCTCACTGAAGGGGTACTGTGAGAATGTCTATAAATCACTCTGAGTTCTTCAGACAGAAGGCAGGAAGCACGATATGTGATTATTCGTTCTGTTTCCTTGAAAAAAAATTAGTAAATATTTGGGGCTTGCCAGGTGGCTTAGTCGTAAAGAATCCGCCTGCCAGTGTAGGAGATGCAGGAGATGCAGGTTCGATCCCTGGGTCAGGAAGATGCCCTGGAGGAGGGAATGGCAGCCCACTCCAGTATTCTTGCCTGGAAAATTCCACGGACAGAGGAGCCTGGCGGGCTACAGTTCATGCAGTCACAAAGAGTCAGACATGACTGAGCATGCAGGCTGCAAATATTTTAATAATTTTGAATGTATATTTCTTACATTGAATTATCTGGAAAAGTGAAAGAAAATGTATGTGTTTGCACATATATTCCAGAAAATTACCTCAATTCTTTTCTCATTTTGTGTTTAGAATCCTAGAATTATAATATAAATGGTATACATAGGGTATGATTAAAGTTGGCAATAGAAATATAAACTAAAATTACAATCTTATTTGTGCTATTCACTTTTTAGATAAGTAACTTGATTTAGGAATTGTTTAGTTTTGTTTAAAGCACACTGAAATGACTTCAGTTTGGAAAGCCTAGTTTCATTTATATTTTTAAAAACCCAGTAGTTCTTTACTTTTCTTTTTCTTAATCATTTGTTAATAAACCCTACATTTGAAGCTGAAGCTGTCAGACAGTGTCTCTTTAACACTGCTCAACAGCTGTTAAACGGGATAATCACCTGTTTATCCTCCTGTCACTGATTCAGATGCTAATTGCGCTCTAGACACTGGCTCTGCATGGAGCCAGACCAGGTGTGAGGCCTCTGAGAGACGCTATGGTATCACTCTCTCCATCTAGTCACCCGTGGAGGCGCAGAGCCAGCAGGGTAACGCGCACACACACACATGAATGTGCTGTTGGTAACTGCGAAACGTCAGGAACCGACAGCGAAATAAGCCAAAGTAAACACCATGGAATATAGTAGTATACAGTCGCTAAAGATGTGCTCAGGGACACAGGTAAATAATGCGTAAAAAAATCCACTTATCAAAGTGGAGTGAAAAGCGTTGTATGCAAAACTATTGTATGGTAACCAATATAAGAAGAAAATTTGCACAGAAAAAGGTGAAGAATACACGACACTCTTGGAATACTACCCCCTATCTGAATGACCAGGAACAAGGACAGTTCTAGGGGCTGAGAAAACATGAGATCCTGTTTTCAAGGAGCTTACATTTCAGAGAAGAAAAACAGACAAAACCCAGGTAAGGAAACGAATAAAGACGATATATTCAGAGCTTCCCCAGTGGCTCAGCAAGTGAAGAACCTGCCTGCAATGCAGGAGACACAGGACACAGGTTCGATCCCTGGAATGAGAAAATCCACTGGAGGAGGTAAAGGCAACCCACTCGAGTATTCTTGCCTGAAAAATCCCGTGGACAGAGGAGCCTGGCGGGCTACAGTCCAAAGGGTTATAAAGAGTCAGACTCGACTGAGCGACTAACCATTCGTAGGGTGATGTCCTAAGACCACGTACGAAGAGCCGTGGGGTAGAGGGTCCTGAGGGTCTGCCTTCCTGTGGGCTGTCAAGGAAGAGACCTCAGAGGAAACCCAGACAGTGAGGAGGCCCGGGGAAGGCCCAGCAGAAGGGCCAGCTTGGCAGGGTCATGGCCAAGGACGAGCAGCGGATCAGAGCGTGGGAGACAGTGGTGGAGGGGGGTTTGGAAAGTTGGCAGGAGCCAGGTCAAGCTGAGGAAAGGACCCGAGTGGGAAGAAATAACCACTCCCTTTGTCCCTGTGGACGCTTCTCAGCTTCCTGCTGACTCAGGTGAGCCGTACACCTGGAGTCCCACGGAGCCTTCGAGCACCTGCTCTGCGACGCTATTCATCACACTGAGATTCCAAGAGCGTTACTTTACAGCCATTTTGGATGAAGCAATATTAGGAGGATATTTCATTAATTGAATTAAAAGCCTGACAGGATAAAATTCTTTTGAATATTTTAATTTACCTTTTGATTTTCTAAAAACTACTTAAATTATTTTTTAAGGTCTGTGTCTCTTCATATGAGAGGAAAAACATGAAAACAAATTTAAAATAATAGGTGGAACCGAGAACTAGAGATGAATGCTAGAGAGTTCTAGAACTATAGATTTCTCCAAGAGAAAACTGTGGAGAATGTCATTTCCTTCAAGAATAAAGGGATGATAATGACAATATATTTAATTATAGGACCAAAATGAATTTGACATAAATGTCCATCTACAAGTCATTGGAATAATTTTGAAAGAATGCTTAAAATAGTGGTTTGATTTTTTGACCACTGTGAACTCTACTTTTTCTAAAGATAGAATTTGTTTTTCAAACATATTTTCATGTTTTAGTTTCTTTCCAGCCACTAATGGTTTATAAAATTAATTATTTCAAGGATGCCTTAATCATCAGAATGGCACAGTATTTTTTAAATTTTATTTTAAAGTTGAAGCATCTGTATTATATTTCTGGCAGGAAATTAGACATATGCCTACAGACTATGTATTTCAATTAAGTATTCCCTGCCTGCCTGCCTGAATTTGTGACTTTGCCAAGAGCCAAAGAGTCCTTACTAGGATAGGAATTAAGAGCATGAAGGAAGAGTTTATGCTTTTGAATGAGGCCATTAGAAACAGTGCTAAACTCCTGATTTATTCCAAATTAGGAGATTGGGATTAACAGATACATGCTACTTTATATAAAATAGATTTTTTTTTTTAAGTGAAACTGAAAGTTGCTCAGTAGTGTCATGAACTATACTGTCTATGAAATTCTCCAGGCCAGAATACTGGAGTGGGTAGCCTATCCCATCTCCCATGGATCTTCCCAACCCAGGAATCGAACTAGAGTCTCCTGCATTGCAGGCAGATCCTTACCAACTGAGCTATGAGGGAAGCTTTAAAGGACCCACTGTATAGCACAGGAAACTATATTCAGTATCTAGTAATAACCTATCATGGAAAAGAATCTGAAAAACGTATATATGGATAACTGAGTCACTTTGCTGTACACCTGAATCTAACACAACTTTGTAAATCAAGTGCACTTCATTTTTTTAAAGCAGTGTTAAAAGCACAAGCGTTGAAAAAGGCCCTCTTGGGTGTAATTCCTGGTCACTCCACTTAACAGTTGTGTGACTTGGAAAGGCTTCTCACCTTTCTTAGCCTTGGTTTAATCCCTACAACAGGGAAGTTATAACACCTAACACTTGGGGGATTAAATGAAACAGTATGTGAAAAGCTCCTAGACAGTGCCAGGGAGATTAGAAAATTCTCACCAGGTGTTGGGACCCTTGCCTCATCCCTCAGCCACACGTGGTCCAGGCTCTGATACCCTCTGTCCACTGAGGAGGAGAGCAGAGGGCTTGGCATGTAGACAGCACTCGATAAACATCTGGAAGCTGATGAGTTAATTAACTAATTAATCAATACAACCAAGACTTTCCATAAAAGAACAGCAAAGTCACTGAATTTCATTTCTGCAGAGGTTTTACAGCCTCTCCCATGAATGAAGGACATCTAGAAGATCAAGGAAGGACGGAGGCTAAACAGGTCCCAGGGGTCATGAGTTCTGGGAAGAGATGTTTCTCTCTTCCTTGAGACCAATGTGGTCTTTACCCAACTTGCTTTCAACCTGTACTCGACTCGTTTGATTGGCTGCCCACAGCAATCTCTTAAAGGGGCAGACACACAAACCCTGGGATTCCCACCAGCAGCCTCCCACTTCCCTCTCTTATCTCCTTCCCGCAGCCCCGAGCCCACTGGCACCCAGAGTACTGGAAGGCTTATTGCTGGGCAATGAGTTCACAAGCTCACCAACAAGAGCCTCCCTCAACACTGTAAGCTGGAGATGAAGACACACCCGAGAGATGAGGATGGACCTTCTGGCTGATAGAAGTCACTCTCGCAGGAAAGTCCAGGTAGGTGGTGTTACTGGGCCCTGTTCAAGGAGATGATGCGGCTGCCGCAGGCCGGGACATCACAGCTGGAGCGAACCCTTCAGATTCTCACTGTCTACTCACGCATACCGAGTTATACGTGTCTTTATGCGAGAGATTTTTTCAGTTCACTTTTAACAAATGGACTAAGATAAGAGACAGGGCAGGCCCAGGACCTGTGTTTCTGCACCCCCACCCCCATCCCTGGACATAGAGCACCAGCCAAGTAAAGCCACGGCCAGCTAGAGCCCAAACAAGACCAGTGGATTTTGTTCCTTAAACTCCGTATCCTCTTCCTCAAACTCCTCTTGGCTTTCGGGTCTGCATCGTGATCAGGTCTCCATCCAGGCCTGTGCTGAGGTCTTCCGCATGACTCAGGAGGAAGCGTCTCTTCTGGCCCATGGAGGACATTGCCCAGTGGGCAGGTGTCATGCAAGGAGTTTTGTTTGAGATTATAGAGTAAAATCTGACCTAGGCACACAATAACTTTTATTAATGAAGGGCTTTCATTTCTTTCTGATGAGCCAGTAGTTTATTTTCATTTAGTTAAGGTGGGGAAAAGATAAATGTGTGGGTTTGCTCTGCCATCTTAATCCTGAATTTCCAGTCATGTATTTCCAAACCCCGGAAATGGAGCCAGTTAGAAGGTGTTACAAAGACAGGGCAGAGGTGCTAAGTCACTCTCTCGAGGTGATTACACACTTTCACAACAAAGAATGGAAACAAAGAGCCAGACATTAAAATCTCACAACATAACGCACTGGACTGGCTGGCTTTCCCCTTGCTCCGAGTGCTCCCTCTGAACAGAAGACTGGTCCCCTGGCCTGTTTCACAAGATGCTTCAGGCTTTGCCCAACTGCTTCTCCGGCATGGGTGGCAATTAGGTTGGCAAGTTCTGTCTCTGATCCACTACAGCTGCCAGTTCTGTGTTTGTTCCTTCATTCTTGGAACAGAATGGTACTTCTGCAATCCGGGAAGACCTACAGTGGTCTCCTGAGGCAGCTAGATTACCTCCAACCCGGGATCCACACAGACTTGAGCTCAAGTCACAATCCTGATAGAACAATCTCAGGCATCCGGGTCCATGGACCGGGGCAAGATGGTTCACAGTCAGTACTGACATTGAAACCAGAGAGTCCTTCTCCCAACAAGCAGTTATTTTGAGTACGAAGACCCTTTAATGTAAGGAAGCATTGCTGCTGCTGCTGCTGCTAAGTCGCTTCAGTCATGTCCAACTCTGTGCGACCCCATAGACGGCAGCCCACCAGGCTCCCACGTCCCTGGGATTCTCCAGGCAAGAACACTGGAGTGGGCACACTAAGTAGTAAATGGATGTCCCCCGCCACGGTCATCATCACCACCAAATACGCACACCCACAGCTGCCGAAGAATGTCTCCGTGCCTGTCGTCCTACTGACAGAGAAGCCCCTGAGGTAGGTTCATTGAGACTCAAGTGAGAGGCCTCCCTGGTAGTTCAGTGGCTAAGACTACGGGGGGGCCCAGATTCAACCCCTGCTCCGGGAACTAGATCCCATGTACTGCAACTAAGACCTGATGCCTCCAAATAAATAAATGAAGATCAAAAAAAAAACCCAAATGCCTCTGTCACCCAGTTCATCCCGCTCCCAACATACAGGCATCTTCCCTGGTGACTCAAATGGTGAAGAATCTGCCTGCAGTGCAGGAGATCCGGATTCAATCCCTGGGTTGGGAAGATCCTCTGGAGAAGGGAATGGCAACCCACTCCAGTATTCTTGCCTGGAGAATTCCACGGACCGGGAAGCCTGGCAGGTACAGTCCATGGGGTCACAAAGAGTCAGGCATGATTGAGCAACTAACACTTCCACTTTCCTTTGATATATAAAATAGATAACTAAAGAGAAACGAATACTCTGCACAGGGAGCTCTACCTCATGCTCTGTGGAGACCTAAACGGGAAGGAAATCTAAAAGAGAGGGGCTATGTGTGTACGATGACTGATCCCCTTTGCTCTACAGCAGAAACTAACACAACAAGCGAAGCAAATATACTCCAATAAAAATTTCAAAAAAAGAAACCACAAATGCCTCTGAAAGCACTTTCAAAGTGAGGAAGAAGAGATGAGTGGGGGAAAAGAATGGTGGGTGAAGGACTGTGGCTCCCACAAGTCCAGGGAAGAAAAGGGTCTGGACTGAGCCCAAAACGAAAGGGTCCTGGGAGCCTGTGGAGGTAAAGGCTAAGCACTGGATTTCATGCACAAGGGCTAAAAAATGTTTTTTTCCTCCAGCCTCACCAAGCAGTCCATCATTTATTTTTCTTCTCCCAGCTTTTTAAAAAATTTAAACAAGCATAAAAGTTAGAAAGATGTTTCAGTGAAGACTCATACGAGCCACCCAGACTCAAGGACTGTCAGTATTCCGTCCTATCGTAGGCTCTCACACCATATGGGTGGAGAGCCCAGGCATCATGACCACTGTCCCTAAAGGCTTCAGCGTGCACCCCCCAGGAACACAGAAGTTCTTCTGCAAAGCCTCATTTAAGCATCACGTCTAAGAAAATTAACAAGTCCTTACTATCATCTAATACCCACACCAAGCTGCTTCAGTCCTGTCTGACTCTGTGACCCCATGGACTGCAGCCTGCCAGGCTCCTTGGTCCATGAGATTTTCCAGGCCACTTCCTACTCCAGGGGATCATCCTGACCCAGGAATTGAACCTGTTTCTCCTGCATCTCCTGCATTTGCAGGCAGATTTTTTTTTTTACCACTAGCACCACCTGGGAAGCCCCATTTTGTCTCTTTGTTGTTCAGTCACTAAGTTGTGTCCGACCCTTTGAGACCCCATGAACTGCAGCACAGCAGACTACCCTGTCTTTCACCATCACCTGGAGTCTGCTCAAACTTATGTCCACTGAGTCAGTGACGCCATCCAACCATCGCGTCCACGGTCAGCCCCTTCTCCTGCTGCCCTCAGTCTTGCCCAGCATCAGGGTCTTTTCTACTGAGCTGGCTCTTCACATCGGTGACCGTGCCACTGGAGTTTCAGCATCAGTCCTTCCAACGAAAATTCAGGATTGACCTCCTTTAGGATTGATTGGTTTGATCTCCTTGCTGTCCAAGGGTCTATCTTATGTCTCTTTACACTCTTTTAAATCCTTTCATCTAGAACAGTCCCTCCCCACTTTTTATTCATGAAGTGAAGTGAAAGTCGCTCAGTCATGTCCAACTCTTTGCAAGCCCATGGACTATACAGCCCATAGAATTCTCCAGGCCAGAATACTGGAGTGGGTAGCCTTTCCCTTCTCCAGGGGATTGGTACTGGTGTCTCTCAAGAGTCCAGGACAGTTCTGTAAAAGTCCCCATATTCTGGCTTGGCTGATGTTCTCATCACACTGCGGTCTACCTTGTCCCTAGCCTCTGCCCTGTATTTCCTGTCAACTGAAAGCTAAGTCCAGAGACTTGATTAGATTCCAATGATGCTGTGGAGTTCATGATTCATCCTGTGGGGAGGCTGCTCTGCTACAGATGCTCTATCACCTCTGACCACAGAGAATAAAGCGGTGGCCATCAGCTCTCCCCATCGGGAAGGTTCCTCTCCTCCACTCAGTAGGGAGCTCTGAAGCATACTTGAGCACGGAATAGCCTTCCATCCAATGGTGTGACAGCTATTGATGACCCTTGCTGATAACAGTTATTGTACAAACAGCTCATCAATTATGAAATGCCTAAAGGGTGACTGGGAAGAAGAGAAAGGAATGTCTGGGAAGAAACAGACAACAAGGTAAATAGGAGATAGAAAGCTGGAAACACAGCAAGTAATTCCAAGAGCTTTGCCAAAACCCTTCCCAATTTACATTCATCTGTTTTCATGGTCATAAATCCTGTAAGGAAATGCTGGCAAAGAGAGCCCTAAGCATGGTGCTGCCACATGGTAAGAAGTCAGATGCATTTTGGTGTGTCTTTGGCCACTTGATGTGAAGAGCCGACTCATTGGAGAAGACTCTGATGCTGGGTGGGATTGGGGGCAAGGGGAGAAGGGGACAACAGAGGATGAGATGGCTGGATGGCATCACCGACTCGATGGCCGTGAGTCTGAGTGAACTCTGGGAGTTGGTGGTGGACAGGGAGGCGTGGCGTGCTGCGATTCATGGGGTCGCAAAGAGTCGGACACGACTGAGTGACTGAGCTGAACTGAACTGGACTGAGGCATCTACATTTTATCTGAGCTTCCTCCCCAACCGCAGCCAAGAAAGGGCTAGTCAGTGAAGAGGAAGTATGCAGCCGTGTCCCACATCAGATCACAGCTTTCCGTTTGACGGAGAAGAAGCGGTACCTGCTCAAGGCACCCTGTGCCTCTTCGTCTGGGGCCGGTTTACAGGATGCTTCCAACAATAGACATTTATCCAGAATTCTCAGTTCCAAATCTTTACTTCTTTCCAAACAGTACCTGCTGCAGTGTCCAAAAACTGTTTTCTTAGAAAGAAAGAAGTAGTCCCTTTACCAATCTGTTGAATAAACGCATTGCTTTAGGTAAATTACTCTCTTTTAAACTTTCAGAAAACAAGTTCTTCTCTAGGAAGAGTTTCGGTGAACACTTGCATCGAAGAATATTCCATATCTATTCAGAAATTCAAATCATATCAGGTTATCTCCCAACACACGTCCCTTTTGAGACATCCAATACTGAAAACTTTGTTCTGATGCTAGGGCACTCTGTCTCTGCTTATGAAAAGCAAGAACCCTAACCCCTCAAAACAGGGATCAAAGTTTACTTCAGTAAACTCCAGGGGCAAGCATAGACGCTTCAGCAAAGAATTTGACATCTAATAGGAGAGGTGAGTCACAGTGACATTCTGTCGTCCACAGACAACAGAACGGGGCTGGAAATGGCAAAGGGATGCCAGGGAGGTGGTAGAGAGCAAGAACAGAGAGGGTGTCTCCCAGGGGACTCCCCTCCCAGGAATGGAAAATTAATTCCCCACGGTGGGAACCACCTCCTGGGAAGTCAGCCAGTGCTGACTCATCCAGTAATTATTAAAGCCTAAATGTATACTGCTCCAGACAAGGTATGGTTTCATGGCTCCCTAGAGAAGACTGTAATTATTTCAAGGGGAAAATGTTTTTAAACTTAGGCAAATCTAAATTCACGTTAGCTGCACTTTAACATATGCATGATTTTAAAGACAAGTTGAGAGAAAGGAATTATATTATCAAGCAAACAGCGACAGGGTGCGCCTGCTCCTAACGAGCTGGGAATTTAGAAACCGTATTCCCAACGGCAGATGCTAAATGACAAATAGACAAATTCTCCAGATGCTTTTTTTCAGGAAGGAATATAGTGTTCCTTGTCAGCATTTTCCCTACCTGGCCAGCTAGGCCCCTGGGTAAATCACCTCTTGGCTCATGTCTTGTATGCTACTCATTACCAACAGACAAAGTTCATGTAAACATTACATTTTCCTCCTTCAGAAGGGATAGCCCATTTCCCAGAGACGCAACCCACTGCAGTATTCGTGCCTGGGCAATCCCAAGGGCCAGAGGAGCCTGGAGGCCTAGAGTCCATGAGGTCACAAAGAGTCAGACGCGACTGAGTGACTGGATACGCACATGTTAAGTAAAATACTGCAGACGAGAAGGAAGCCAGCACTCTGTGGGGAAATGCAGATGGTCAAAGAAGGCTTCCAAGCTAGCATTTGTTTGGGCTTCCCAGGGGGCACTAGTAGTAAAGAATTCTGCCTGCCAAAGCAGGAGATGTAGGAGACGTGGGTTCTGGGTCCAGAACCCGGATGTTGGGTCCAGAAGATCCCCTGGTGGAGGGAAGGGCAACTCACTCCAGTATTCTTGCCTGGGAAATCCCATGGACAGAGGAGCCTGGTGAGTTACAAAGATGCAAAGACCATGGGGTCACAAAGACTGGGACACAACTGAGTGAGCACGCGTGCACTTTCTCTTTCTCTTTAAAAGAAGTTTTGGTCTAGAAAAACTGCCCTTCTGTGAGGGATGGAACATTCTGGTCGAAGGTTCTATTCCTGTCCCTTCAACCACCTTCTCCTTTGCTCTCCCCTTTCATCATGAAATAAAAAAACAACCTGCCTTGTCTCTTGTTATATACAGCTGTTTATAATCACTATTGCTTTGTGGCCATCACCATGCACTAGAGAGATGCCAGCTAAGCCTGAGTGGTCAGATCTTCCTGGCTTCTCGGGGAAAGCTTTGTCGGAAAGGAAACTCCTCCTCTAGGAAGTCTGGCTGCAAAACAAGTGCTGAACGATCAATAATTAAACAACAATTTAAATAGAATGCAGACATTCACACCGTGGGTAGCCAGATGCAAAACCGCTTTCTTTTCATGGGTAAAAGATTCCCCCAGCACTTAGCAGTCTAGAGTCACTTACTTTCCAACCTTAACCAAATAGAATTCAAAAATAGTGTTATTCCATCATTCCCCTAGAATCAAATTTAATTCCGTCGAAGGAAAGGAAAGGAGGGAAGCCTTGAGACACTTGATTGCCAGTTACAAAGCAGAGAACATTCTTGGATTGAAGATGAGTCTACTGATCCAATCCTTACTCAAGTTTGTTCCATGTATTAGAATTTTTTGTTTCCTTGTTTGTTTTTTAACAGTGAAGTATTTTAGGTTACTTGCAGGCTTTATATGCTTTTTTGCCACAGAAGAAGCAAGGGGGCTTCATCTGATTCTGTGTGTGTGTGTGTGTGTGTGTGTGACTGATTTATTTATTGGACTGTACTGGGTCTTACTTATAGCATGTGGGATCCAGTTCTTGGCCAGGGATCAAACCTGGGCCCCTGCTTCAGGAGCACTGAGTCTTAGCCACTGGACCACCAAGGAAACTCTTCCTCTTCCTCTTTATTCTGCATAGATTCACCAAGTCTTTGGCTCAGAGGAAAGGACAACGTTAAAATAAAGGCCGAGACAACAGACTCTCCCATGTATTAGCAAGATCAACTACCATCAGTCGTCGGCAGAGAACCAAGCTCACCGAGGCCCTTCATGTCCTCGCCTGCTGTGAAGCCCTGTCTCAGGGATCCCAGAAGGCCCCAGGGGGTTCCAAGCTCCAGTGAAAGTTCACCTGAGCTCCGCCTGACCGGCTGGCAGGTCTGCACCCTCCCAGGGCTCCAGAGCCGTCAGAGCCTGAGTTCTCCTCCTGCACAAAACAGAACTGGGAAGGCTCTGGGGTGTGGATCCCTCTAAATCCCGGCCACCAGAATTCCTGCAGACATGCTGGCCACAGAGCTTCCAATGGCCTTTTGAATCCTTATCCTTCTTCCACAGAATCACCTATAGGATTCAGTTCAGTTCAGGTGCTCAGTCGTGTCCAACTCTTTTCGACCCCGTGGACTGCAGCATGCCAGGCCTCCCTGTCCATCACCAAATCCTGGAGTTCACTCAAACTCAAGCCCATTGAGTCAGTGGTACCATCCCACCATCTCATCCTCTGTCGTCCCCTTCCCCTCCTGCCTTCAATCTTTCCCAGTATCAAGGTCTTTTCCAATGAGCCAGTTCTTTGCATCAGGTGGCCAAAGTATTGGAGTTTCAGCTTCAACATCAGTCCTTCCAATGAACACTCAGGACTGATCTCCTTTAGAATGAACTGGTTGGATCTCCTTGCAGTCCAAGGGACTCTCAGGAGTCTTCTCCAACACTCCAGTTCAAAAACATCAATTCTTTGGCGTTCAGCTTTCTTCACAGTCCAACTCTCACATCCATACATGATTACTAAAAAAACCATAGCCTTGACTAGACGGACCTTTGTTGGCAAAGTAATGTCTCTGCTTTTTAATATGCTGTCTAGGTTAGTTTTACATATATTGTGCTTCCAGAAATCAAATCATGCCAGTTATTCTTTACTGCACAATTCCTCCCTCTCACCAAGAGGCAATAAAAAGTTAGATCAGGTCCCCTTAGGTCCCCACGGTTGGAATAGATATGTACACATTACTATATATGAAAGAGATAACCAGTAAGGACCTCCTGTAGAGCACAGGGGACTCTACTCAGCACTCTGTAATGACCCACATGGGAAAATAATCTAAAAAAGAGTGGATGTATGTATGTATATAACTGATTCACTGTGCATTACAGCAGAAACTAACACAATATTGTAAATCAACTCTACTATAATAAAAAAATTTTTTTAAGTCTACTTCCTAGACCAGTGGTTTTCAGACCTTACCAGTTTCCACCTTGACCTTGTATCCAGACGCAGAAGCTGAAGCAAGGTTTCCTGAGTCAACGCTTGCCTCAGCTGCAGGCAATGTACACTTGTGTTTTCTGACCTACCCGAATTCTTGTTTTGAATGTTGGTTGTGACTAAGCAGACAGGCTGCAGCTCACAGTCTGGAAGAGCCATGCCCTGGAAAACCACCTTCTGTGCTGTGAGCATGCAGGCTTAGTCGTGTCTGACTCTCTTCAACACCGTGGACAGTAGCTCTCCAGGCCCTCTGTCGGTGGAATTTCCCAGGTAAGAATACTGGAGGGGGCTGCCCCGCCCTCCTCCAGGGGGTCTTTCCAACCGGGATCGAACCGTGCCTCTCTCGTCTCCTGCGTGGGCAGGTGGATTCTTTACCACTGGGCCACCTCCATGCTACGTTTACAGGCCACTGAAAGCATTCTTAAGGCAAAGCTGGCTTTTTCATGCGCAGTTCAGCCACTGACTGAATGGTTTCTTGAAGGCCAATGTTAAAGAAAATATTATTCTGGCGTTTGTTAAAATGGTAAAGTAATACAATTGAAAAGGAAAATGAAGCTCAGCTCCAAATACAGTAAGGAGTGGGGATGTACACCCACTGAGCAGAGTGAGGGGTCAGTGAATGGAAAATCACTCAGAACCCTCAGGGGTGGCGGGGGCGGGGGGTGCTTGATAATCCAACCTAGCAAGACTCTTGCTGAAGGTAGGCCAAGGCCATGGACGCTGAGGCAGATAGCTAGAAAATGAAAGCAGTTTTCAAAGGACACAGTTAAAGGCACGAAAAAAAAAGGTGTTCAGTAAGGAGATGTAATTCATAACTCTTTACCCTCGGCTGTGCAGTCAGCACTATTTAAATAGTTTCAAAATGTAAGCGTTGTAGTAACAGCGACGTAAGCAATATAGCCCGTGGGGGCAGGGTAGGGGTAAAAGTATTCAAATACAGTCCAGGACCTGTTTACAAAGATGTGAGCAGTGGTTAGGAAAACAGTGAAGCATCGGAGCTAACAGTAGCAGGCAGTCCCTGCCACCCTCAGACCTGAGAGTTCAAGGGCAAGGGGAGGGGCGGTCATCAGATCAGCTGTTAGGGCAGCCTGCCAGGAGTGGGGGCGGGGGACTCTTACCCAGGGGAAGAAATACCCCCACTCCCCGCCTTCCATTCCCTTAGAATCCAGTCACCTGCTGAGGCCTCCACTAACCAGCACGAAGCCGGAGGAGAAGGGAGCCTGTCCACCTCATCCACAAAGGTCAGCGTCCCGAGGAACAGCCAGGGTTAAGAAGACTTCTGCAGGAGACAGACAGCGTCCAGCAGAGAGAGCTAGAAGGTCAGGACTGGAAGACAATAAGTAGTGTCTAAAATTAACACATCAAAAAATAGCACCATTGCCTTTTTTTTTGGCCAGCCCTCGCGGCTTTCAGGATCTGAAATCCTGTACCGGGGACTGAACCCATGGGCTCTGCATTGGAAGCACGGAGTGCTAACCTCTGGACCACCAGGGAACTCCCCCTCCACGCCCCCTGCCGTGCATCCCACACAGGACCCGCCCCCTTCTTAGCTCCGCCCCTTCCTACGCTGAGCCCACACGTCCAGCTTGTCTTGATGACGTCCTCCGAGGCTCTCAACCAAAATTCTCTCTTAAGTCTGAATTTATTTATTTAACCATTTATCCATGCTTAGGACTCCAGTTATATTCTGTATCATCATGGGATATTTTGTGCATTTCCTGTGTACCCCACTAATTACAAAGCCTTGAGGCAACCTCCTTGCCCATGGAGCAAGCGAGTCAATATGGAGCACACGATGACTCAGCACTCAAGCCTGGCTCTGCTTCACGTGATTCGAGGGAACCTCCACTTCTTCGCCTCTAAACTGGAGAGCACGGTGCCCACTGCTCGCGGTAGTGGTGAGGGGAGCGAGGTAAGCTGTGCCAAGTCCTTGGGCTGCGGCCGTTGATTAACAGGTGTGGACAAAACATCCGTCCAGCCGAGAACCTCGTGAATGACCGAGTCAAAAGGCAAGACTTTTGAGGCCCAATATAGGATCTCACTATAAATTTAATATTCGTATGTGACTCAGTGTTACCATCCTGGTTCCTAGACTCTTTGATCAATGGAATTGATACGAGGGCAGAGGAGAAATTCAGGGAAGGCTGTACTGGGACTCATGCTGCAGAAAGAGAATGAAAACAAGTAACAGGTTCCTTTGCTTGTTCCCTATGGGTAGCTGATCTCTTAAATGGGGAGAGGATAGAGGCAGATTAAAAAGCAGAGACGTCACTTTGCTGACAAAGGTCTGTATAGTTAAAGCTCTGGTTTTTCCAGTAGTCATGTACAGTGAGAGTTGGGCCATAAAGAAGGCTGAGTGCCAAAGAAACGATGCTTTTGAACTGTGGTGTTGGAGAAGACTCTTGGGAGTCTCTTGGACTGCAAGGAGTTCAAACCAGTCTATCCTAAAAGAAATCAGTCCTGAATAGTCATTGGAAGGACGGAGGCTGAAGCTGAAGCTCCAGTACTTTGGCACCCTGGTGGAAAGAGCCAAATCACTGGAAAAGACCTCAGTGCTGGGAAAGATCGAAGACAAAAGGAGAAGGAAGGGACAGAGGATGCAATGGTTAGGTGTCATCCCCAACTCAAGGGATGCAAATCTAAGCAAATTCCAGGAGATGCTGAAGGACAGAGGAGCCTAGCATGCTGCAGTCCATGGGGTTGCCCAGAGTCGGATACGACTTAGCGAACAAGTCACATCAGTCCTGGCCCCTTTTATGGCACAAAAAACTATTCATTTCTTTGGGACAACTGTATTGTCCAAGTCACTTTTGAAAATAAAACACTTGCATTAAAAAAAAAATCAGAAGAGTTGCACTTTTTTCGGGGAGGCGGTGATGTTTGACCACATTAATGTTTCTGGGACTGGGCATCATCATACTGAAAACCAGAGATGCCTTGGAGAAACACCATCCACTCTGGCCAACTTACAAGAGTGGAAACCAGGGCCGTGAAAGACTCGGCGGCCTGACCACGCGGGCTCAGCCTGGTGGTGGCCAGGCTTGGGCCCCTGGCTCTGCTCTCTGATTGGCTGGGAGATCGCTGGACAGTGGTTTCTGTTGGATTTTCTGTTTTAAAAGCAGAAGTGAGCATTTCAAGTTGCCTGGTCCTGTTCAGCCTCAGGGCTCAACTGGTGAAACAGGAAGAAGAGACTGGAACAGGGGACATCACTAGCCTCCCCTTCCCAGGCCTGAGAGCACCGCGGCCTGGGGCGTTGGCGAGACTGAGGCTGTTTGGGCCTGTCCCCCACCCCCGGGCCTGTTGCCTTCAATCGCCTCCGGGATTTGGGCAACTGTGCTGTGCTCACGGGACGTGCAGGAGATGACACATGGGAGACTCCCGCTCTCCGGGACAGAAAAGGGGAAAGAGGCCGTTTGATGCCTCTGGTCTCCACTTGGCAGGCCACCGATGCTGTCTCCTCCCAGCCCCTGCCCAGGAGCAGTGAGGGAAAGAAGAAAAACCGCACAAAGGCACTGGAGTGCGGCCACAGCCCGTGCAGAGCAGGAAGGAGGTGGTGGGAGCAGGAGGGGCCGCAGGGGAGAGAGGAAGGGCTGGGGGGCGGGGTGGGTCGTGGAACTGGAAAGGCCACAGCACATGCTGCCTCCAGGAGCCAGCCGAGCCCGGGGCAGATGTGAGCGCGTGAACGAGCCACGAGAAGGGTGACAGACGTCCCCACCTCCCGCCTCCCTGGGCCTGGGGCAGCTCCCCCCTCAGCCTATCCGCCTGAAAGCCATGGAACAAGGCATGTCGTGTGGGCTGGCGGGGACAGGAGCAGAGCCAGTCCGGGCATGGCTCGGGCTGTGGCCGGGCACACACAGCACAGATGCCGAGACCCTACCCCGAAGCCCCTCCCTGCGTCTCACAGCCCCACTGTCCCCCCCCACACCCCGTCCCCTCGAGCTCCCGGGAGACTGACTCAGCCGCAGCCTCGTCGCCCACCACATGCGTCTCCCTGCACCCTTGGGATGGGGGCGACCTCAGCGGCTCACCTCACCCCCACTCTCTCCCCGCTCTGCAAACCCTGCTCCGCTCAGCCTAGGCGGGCATCACGCTGCCCAGCCCCAGCCCCGCCCTCCGCACCCAGTGCCATCACCCCATCCACACGCTGGGCTCCCCACTCCACACCCCACTCCATGGGACAGTCACCCTGCCCCCTTCGGGAAGAAATAAGGCAGCCACTTCAGGAAACCCCGAGAGGTGCTCACACTGCCAGCGGGAGGCATCATCACTCCTGCAGGCTCAGGGTGGCCTTTATGCGGGCCAGGAACTTGTTTCTTTGCTGCGGGGAAGCAGGTGAGGGACAGTCTTCTTTAAAAGTTTAGGGACTCCCCTGCCGGTTCAGTGGTCAGGAGTTCACCTTCCGGTACAGAAGGTGCAGGTTCGCACCCGGGTGGAGGAGCTAAGATTCCATGCGCCTCAAGGTCAAAAAATCAAAACATAAATCAGAAGCAGTATTGTAACAAATTCAATAAAGACTTCAAAAATGGTCCACATCAAAAAAAAGTTTAAAGGGAAAAGATTTGAGGAAATGCCAAGGAAGGCAGTAAGAGGGAACGGGGCACAGGTCAGGGGGGTGTTCTGACCCAGGCTCCCTGCTGAGATGGTTGCCGGGAGGGAGCTCAGAGCATCTGAGGCCAGATGCTCTGGTGGGACCAGGCCGTCTTGGGGCTGCCCTCTGCCTCCCAGGCACCATCCCAGGGTTCCCACACCCTCTGAGGGGAAGCAGAGGCTCCCGGAGGTGAGGGAGTGGCAGACGGTGGGGTCAGCTGCCCCAAGCCCCTTTCTTGTGCCCAGCACACCCACCCACCCACCTGCTTGGGTCGGTAATCGCCAGACACACAGAAGGACGCTGCCAGCTGCTGGCCCTGCTGAGCATCTGGGAAGCCCGTGGTCCTGCATGCTGGCTGTGCCCGGGGACCATAGCACGTGCAGGGTGTTGCAGGGTCCATCTGTATCTGATGGGCCCCTAGCAAGCCACCTGCCTGCAAGGAATCAGACCACGGGGACAGGAAGAACCAGACATTACTCAGGGCGAGCCAGGGCCTCTCCTCCAACCCCGTGTGGTCTACATCACTCTCCTCCTACAGACATGGAAATTGGGACTCAAAGAGGCTGTCACGGGCAGAAGCGGCTCAATAACGGGGGACCCGGGGTCTGAGTCCCTCTCTCAGCAGGCCGTGGCACTGCCCTCCGAGAGCTGACGATTCAGTGTCTCCCGTCACTTCCTGCTCACCGGCCCAAAAGCCCCTCCCTGTTCCCACAGCCTCAGGCGGGGGACCCAGCGAGAGCAGAGGCCCTTCCTGGTGCCAGACACNACCCACCCACCCACCCACCCAGCTGCTGGGGTCGGTAATCGCCAGACACACAGAAGGACGCTGCCAGCTGCTGGCCCTGCTGAGCATCTGGGAAGCCCGTGGTCCTGCATGCTGGCTGTGCCCGGGGACCATAGCACGTGCAGGGTGTTGCAGGGTCCATCTGTATCTGATGGGCCCCTAGCAAGCCACCTGCCTGCAAGGAATCAGACCACGGGGACAGGAAGAACCAGACATTACTCAGGGCGAGCCAGGGCCTCTCCTCCAACCCCGTGTGGTCTACATCACTCTCCTCCTACAGACATGGAAATTGGGACTCAAAGAGGCTGTCACGGGCAGAAGCGGCTCAATAACGGGGGACCCGGGGTCTGAGTCCCTCTCTCAGCAGGCCGTGGCACTGCCCTCCGAGAGCTGACGATTCAGTGTCTCCCGTCACTTCCTGCTCACCGGCCCAAAAGCCCCTCCCTGTTCCCACAGCCTCAGGCGGGGGACCCAGCGAGAGCAGAGGCCCTTCCTGGTGCCAGACACACCCCATGATGCAGCCCAGGGCTGAGTGGCTGCTTCTGCTGTGACAGCATCACGGCATCCTGCCGGGAGGTCGACGGCAGAGCCCCACTCCTCCTGGGGCGGAAGGAGGATGCAGCCACCAGCAGAGGCTGGACTGGCTGGGATGCTGGGCGAGTTAGGTCCAGGCAACTCTGGGGGAGTTTCAGGTCAGGAGCTGCCTGGCAGGCCAGGGGCTTCTCTTCACTTGGTTGTGATGCATGGAGGGGAGGGGGCACAAAGCCAGTCCACCCCAAGGGAACTGTGTCTCTAACAGGCCTGCTCCCCTAGGAGACATAATGGCCCAAGGGGCTATGGATTCTTGGTTTGGCCTTAATTTCCAGCAGACCAGACATCTCTGATTTCCCCAGGAGCTTCTTAGACATGGGAAGGCCCATAGTGGGGTGCAGGGGACCCCAGAGTCTCCCAAATTGACACCAGGCTAATGGGGTAAATTCCCACCTTGTGAAGTCAGGAATTTGCTTGAATTCTTAGCCCGAGACTGGAGGAGGGCGGGGAGGAGGCAGGTGTGGTAGGTGTGTATCTGCTTAGCAGGCTTTAGGGGCAGGGGGCCGGGGATGATGAGGTCAAGGTCAGCATGAGGTCTATGCAGCCCTGGAGGGAAAGAACTCACCGTCACAGGATCTTCACCTCTTGTCAAAGTCTGCGGTTTCCTTGGAAACTAAGAGCCCAGCCTACAGGTTGGGAGAGCCTCTTGCCCCTCTTCCTTTCTCTTCATTCACCCCCTTTTCTCACTTTCCTGCTTTCCCCTTGTCCCTCCTCCACATCTGTCTTCCCTGGGGTGCCCCCTAGTCATGCATCCCAGTCTCCTCACTTCCCTCTCCTCGTGCTGGTTTGCAATAAGGACGCACAGTGGGGACCCTGTTGTGCCAGCCCAGGGCCCATCGACCTTTTCTGCTGTGGCACAATTGCCAGGCATCCCCAGTATTCTGCTCTACCCATCTGCCAACGTTTAGCTGAGCAGAAGACCACCCAGGATAACGATGATGCTTTTTATCTAAATGTGGTACTGAAGACTAAGTTCTGATAGGGGGCCCATTGTGGTTTCTATACCTATGGCTGCTTCGTGTTGATGTATGGCAAAAGCCATCACAATATTGAAAAGTAATTCTCTTTCAATTAAAAAAAAAAGACTAAGTTCCAGCCAAAGCTAAGCCAGTGAGGAGGTTGTGTACAAACTGTCCTGTCCATCTTGCTTGGTAGGAGGTATGTGGGTGTGATGGCTGGGGGCCATGCAGCCATTCTGATCTGTGAAATACATCAGTGTGTGCACCTCTCAGGATTTGCTCAGCTGTGTTTGCTCTTTGCCACTAATGATCCTTTAAGAGGGTCACCTGATACCTGCCACACTCTTGAAGGCCACAGAGTGTATCAATTTTTTAAAGAGAGGCTGGGTGAGTTCCATCCCACCTCGTAGCAGCCAAGGTCATGGTGCCTAACGTTTTTCCCTTTCCTGCTGGGTGGGGCTGGGCCCTTGGCAGTAGAGGTTCCGTTGCTCCAGGCCCCTCCCCTCCTGCCCCACGGCTTTCCCACTGCTGCTCACGAGACTAGGAGACCTGCTCTCCAGGAGCTGTACTTGGCCAGGTCTGTCGGGGTGCAGATGGACACGTTCAGGCCAGGAGTCCCCTCGGGCTGCCGCTCGCTCTCTGCCCAGCCCCACATGGCCTCGTTCACACTGAGGACACTTCCACTGATGTCCAAGCCTCGGGCTTTCCGGAGCAGGAGACGCAGACAGCTGCTGCGAGGAGGGTGGTGTCCTGACGCCCTGTGGAGCGCGTGTGGACCAACGGGAGGGAGGCCTTGGCCCACAGATTCTTCTCTCCTCCAGGGGCCTTTCTGGACGACATCGCTGGCTGCGTTTGCTGAAAGCTGAACAGCATAGCCTCCAGCCCTGCGTGTCTCCGTCCCTCCTCGGCCTCACCAACCCCCTCCCTTCCTGGGGTCACACTCACCACTGAGCACGGGTGCATTTGCCTGGGCCTCAAGTTCTGGGTCCCAGGGAACCTGTCTCTGAAGCAGGAGACACTCAGGGGATGGCAACGAAGCAAGGTAGGGGGAGCCAGAGACCCCAGAATCTGGAGCCTTCCTGCCCATACTGGGCCACATGCCCCTCAGCTCTGAGAGACCAGTGTCCAGCCTATTGAAGCCAAAGCCATGCTGGCTTTCCTGTTACCTGCAGCCTTATCCTGGGCTTCCCAGGTGGCATACTGGTAAAGAGTCCACCTGCCAAGGCAGGAGATGTAAGAGACACAGGTTCCATCCCTGGGTCAGGAAGATCCCCTGGAGAAGGGCATGGCAACCCACTGGAGAGTTCTGTGGCAGAGGAGCCTGGCAGGTTCCAGTCCATGGGGTCGCAGAGTCGGACATGACTGAGCACACACACAGCCTTATCCTGAGCGCGAAGCTGCCCAGGACAGCCTCAGGGCTGCCGCTCCCTGGCGCCTCCTCGGCCGTCGTGGACACGCTTCTGCTGCCTCTCCCTCCTGCTTCACTCTCCAGGCCTCATCTTAGTTCCACTCACACAGCATTGCCACGAGGCAGGCCACACATAAGGGGGTCTTCCGCTCCGTTCTCCATCCCTTCCTACCCAGTTCCCCGCTTTAAGGAAAAGGAACGAGATCTCTTGGAAGTTATATGATTTACCTACAGGCAAGAGTTAATGACACAAAATCACTGGCCTTCTGGTTTCCAGGCCAAGAAGCCAAGCCATATTGTCAATGCATCCCTACCTTTCAGAAGTCACACGGTTTGAGGGTCACCAAACTTCCAGTCTCCTTAGACCATGGCCCACCATTCCAGCCCAGGGGTCTGGCTGAGATCAAAGCAATGCACACAGAGGTGACCTGGGTCCAGACAGGAGCCCTAGGAAGCATGGCGATTCACCAGGATGCTCTTTGCGTCTGGCCTGGGGAACAGCAGACCTGGGAACGGCGGTCGGTCTGGGGCCAAGACTGAGGGGTGAGGCTGGCATGGAGAAGAGCCCTGATGCCCACTCATAGTGGGTATGTAGTGAAAAAGAGAAGTGAACCTTTTGGGCTTCAAGCCATTGAGACTTGGGGGTGGGGGGAGTGTTTACTCTAGGATAACCCAGCGCATCCTGACTACTAAATAGCATCCTGACTAAGAAACACGTATTCAATGGGCAAGTCCAGTCCACAGATTTGGGTTTATTTTGATTTCTTTCTGGAGAAGGAAATGGCAACTCACTCCTGTATTCTTGCCCGGAGAACCCCATGGACGGAGGAGCCTGGTGGGCTACAGCCCACAGGGTTGCAAAGAGTCGGACACGACTGAGTGACTTCACTTTCACTTTCACTTGATTTCTTTCAAAGGAGACACATGGAAGGCAATTTTATCACAGATCATAGATGTTCTCAGATTCGGACAACCTTGGCTTCACCATGAGGGTTCTGAAAAGGCTTCGAGATGAAAGCCAAGGAGGCCCTTCTTCACTTCCGGGCTCACAGGCTCCAGGTAGATGTTCCAGGCTTCTGCCACCACATGGCTCTTCCCAGGGCCCCAGGTGACACCTGGGAGATATGCAGGCCAATCAAGATGGGTCAAAAAGATGGTTTTGAACCTGCCAAAAATTCATATACATAAGAAGAGACAGGTGACCCAATAGAGGCCGTAACTACGTCTCACATCATCTGTCAAGGAAGTCCTGGAGTGGAGAGGGCTGGCAAAGGCGAAGATGAATCCCTTCCTCCTTAAAGTCCCTCAGCCTGTCTAGACACAGCAGAGCTCCTGGGAAAGGATGTGTCTCCTTTCAGTGGCTCTGGACAGACATCAGGATGGGAAGAGGGGCTCTTCCTACCTGGGGGGCAGGGGAGCCCCCTCCAAGCCTCCCTGTCTCTGTGAAACCGTGCCAAGGCCAGGGCTGCATTTCCTCTCTAAACTCTTAGCCCAGAAGCCTTAAACACTAAACACTTCAAAAGGACATGGAGTCATCACTCAAAACAGTAAACTCTTTGCTTAAGGAAAGGTTCCTGGGCTCCTTCGAGCCTGCAATCTCCTCTTCTCAATCTTTGTGCCCTGCGGCTCTGTCTGGAGGGAACAGTGACCTGGTCCAGAGCACTCAGGACGATCCCCTCAGTCCAGCCCTGTGTGCTCCCCAACCGCAGGGCTTGCCTGCCCCGTCTTTGGAGAGGTAAGAAACGTGGTTTCAATCCCTGTGTCGGGAAGATCCCCTGGAGGGAAGTATGGCAACCCACTCCAGTATTCTTGCCTGAAGAATCCCAGGGACAGAGGAGCCTGGCGGGCTATAGTCCATGCGGTCACAAAGAGTCAGACACGACTGAAGCAACTTAGCACACACACACACACACATTTATTCTGAGCGACTCCAAGCCGACCTCCTCCAGGCAACTCCGAGCTACTCAGCTCCCTGCTGGCCATAAAACATCACTTTATTCCAAGCCAGTAACAGTATCCCTAGCACTTAATTATATAATTAATAGTCCCATGTGTGTCATTTCATTATCCAACTTCATTATAAGTTGCACAGAGGAGGAATTAGGCCTCGTTGACTTTTATTTTCATCCTGTCCTCCCCACAAGGATTTTTTTCTGGGGGCAAGACAGTCACTGAACACACACTCTGCTTCATTTCACAGGAAAGTTGAGCCCAAGGCCGTTTCCTATTCTTAATGTTTTTAGAACAGATTTTAAAAGTCAAAGCACCAACAAATGACTCTTCATAAATACATTATCTGTGTATGGCTGCCAAGCACCAGTTTTCTAAAAGTTGCGAACCCACTTCTTTGGAGTGGGGCCGGGGAGGAACTGAAGTGACCCACATGCATCTGATGCTTTTACCCGGAAAATGTTGTTTTGTAAGCTCATCTGAGTGTCCAAGGAAAATTAAAAGACTTTTCCATGACTAAAAGCATCCAAACTAAATTTAGAAAAATTCTGAAACTCCTGCATGCAAGTCCCACCGCCTCTGCCCCAGGCCACCATCACTGGATGGATCCGCTCCTGCCCCACCGG
>SJYG01000388.1:1130471-1140831 GCA_006410535.1 Litocranius walleri | reverse complement strand
CCCCCCCGCCCCCCCCCCCCCACGTGGGGCAGCTGATCGCCCTGATGTCTCCTCTCTAAAATGCAAGCCTAGTTCAACACATTGTTGCCTGCCTTTGCTAAGTCATGTCCAACTCTTTGCGACCCCGTGGACTCTAGCCCTCCAGGCTCCTCTGTTCATGAGATTTCCTAGGCAAGAATACTGGAGTGGGCTGCCATTTCCTTCTCCAGGGGATCTTCCTGACCCAGGGATAGAATCCACATCTCCTGCATCGGCAGGCAGGCTCTTTACCACCTGAGCCACAATTGAACGTGACCCCTCCTGATGCTCCCCACAGTGCCCTCTATTGCTAACATAGCTTGAGGGGAGAGAGAAGCTTCCAGAAGATGCTTCATTTTCCAGTCATGAGACAGCAGTGCCTTTTCTCCGTGCGTAAGTGGCATCTTCTGCAGATTTCCTTTTCAGCCCTTCTAGCCTGGTCTGGAAAATCCCATGGATGGAGGAGCCTGGTGGGCTGCCGTCTATGGGGTCGCACAGAGTCGGACATGACTGAAGCGACTTAGCAGCAGCAGCAGCAGCCTGGTCTGACTCGCCATACTCTTGGACAAAATGCTTTTTGTTCTGCCAAGAGAATGGAGTCCAGGATTCACAGGTATCTGGATTCTAGTCCTGTCTTGATGTTCTCCGAGCCTCAGTTCCCACACCCACAGGATGGGGCTAAATGGGCCTTAAGTGAGCACGCTTTCTGCATCTTTGATGCCTCACAGTGTAAGTTCCAGCTCTGCCTGGAGGTCCCTGTGTCTGCTCTGTAATCGGCTTCTTGGCAGCCGCCCTCATGAGGAGGAAAGTTTGGGGCAAGAAAGGTCTCCCGAGTCCCCTGGCACAGGAAGCAGAAGAAGGAACGGTGATCCTTAGCCTTCTGTGACCTTGGACCTCCCAGTGCTCACACATGGAGCCTCCCCCACCTCTGTCTTACTGAGCTGATTTGGGGGCACAATTCCTATGCAGTTGACAATCAGTGAGTATAGTTTCCATTGCAAGAGAGAGGGCTTTCGTTTATTTCCGCTGTGTGCTTGGCAAATGGGGCTTCCCAGGTGGTTCTACTGGCACAGAACCCACCTGGCAGAGCAGGAGATGTAAGAGACATGGGTTTGATCCCTGGGTCAGGAAAATCCTCTGGAGGAGAGAATGGCAATGCATTCCAGTATTCTTACCTGGGGAATCCCATGGCTAGAGGAGCCTGGTGGGCTACAGTCCCTGGGGTCGCAAAGAGACATGACTAAAGCAAAGCAACTTAGCATACACGCATGCTTGGTAAATAAAACAGAAAGTAGAGTAGCGTTTGATTATGGCAGGTGGGGAGTAGGATGTCAGGACAGGAGGGTGGAAGCTAAAGAGGAGTTAAAGAGGTTTATCTTCGAAGTAATAAAAACATCCTAAAACTGATTATAGCAGTGATTGCATAAGCTGTAAATATACTAGAAACCATTGATTTGTAAGCTGTAAATGGGTGAATAGTGAATGTGTAAATTATCTCAGTAAAGCTATGTCACACACACACACACACACACACACCCTGACAAGGAAGCAGCTTCTGAGAAGTCCAAGCCTCTCTGTGATGGTGGGAGAGACAGGTATCATCCTGGTGTGCCACAGTGAGGTCAGGCCAGGCGGGAGAGGCGCTGAGAGCAGGGCGAGCCTGCAGGGGGGACAAGCCGTGCAGGAACCAGGGGCAGGAGAGCTACGGGGAGGAGCCACGGGGGCAGGAGAGCCATGGGGGCAGGAGGAGCCACGGGGGCAGGAAGAGCCACGGGGGCAGGAGGAGCCACGGGGGCAGGAGAGCCACAGGGGCAGGAGGAGCCACGGGGAGGAGCCACGGGGGCAGGAGGAGCCACGGGGGCAGGAGGAGCCACGGGGGCAGGAGAGCCAGGGCGCCCGCCCAGCATTTCAGGCTCTATCGGCGCGTCCAGGCCCTCAGCCGGTAGATGAGCAACCAGGCGCCCTCTCCCCAGTTAAGGTGTGCCAGGATTTCTGGAAGGGGAGGACCTGGGGTCAGGCTGCCCACACCCACTGCCCAGCTCAGGGATGTCATCAGCCCACGCCCTCTCCTCTGACCCTTCTTGCCTCTTTCCTCACTGCCAGGTGCACTCACAGCTTCAGGGAAGGGACCTACTGACCCCTCTCCACAAGGATTAGGTACATGGAAGATAGGCAGGCAGATGATAGATATAGAAAAATGATCGATAGATGGACAGGTACACAGATATAGATGACTGATAGATGGATAATAGATGGACATACCTTGGTTGGAGCTTCCCTGACAGCTCAGTTGGTAAAGAATCCGCCTGCAATGCAGGAGACCCTGGTTCGATTCATGGGTCAGGAAGATTCGCTGGAGATTTAGGCTACCCACTCCAGTATTCTTGGGCTCCCCTGGTGGCTCAGCTGATAAAGAATCTGCCTGCAATGCAGCAGACCTGGGTTCGATCCTTGGGTTGGGAAGATCCCCTGGAGAAGGGAAAGGCTACCCACCCAGGTATTCTGGCCTGGAGAATTCCATGGAGTGTATAGTCCATGGGGTCACAAAGAGTCGGACACAGTTGAACGACTTTCACTATCTTGGTTGATCCCAAGGATAGTATAATGAGGTTATCATAAGGAATCCAGGTGGGGTGGGAAACAACAACAGTCGTGAAAACAGGACTCCTCTTATACTCCATACTCTTGGCTCAGGAGAAATCTTAGTTCTCAAAATGCTATAAGAGGTCAGAGGGCAGAAGTGTTCCCTGTGTGCCTGGCACAACGCCCTGAAAGGCAAGCTGTCTAGGGAAGAGAAGAAATTCAGAGATGCGGCTGGAAACTGCTCACAAGAGGCTGTTACCTCCCCAGGTTAGATGAGCTCAGAAAAGCATCCTCTTGACTCCCACGGCCCAGGTGGCCACCTGCTCTGGCACACTGTTTCAGAGTAGCTGGAAGAGACAAAGACTGCCTCCAGCCCTTGACAACACAGGGACAATGTCTCCCATTGCCTTACAGAGTCATCCCAGTCTGCCAACTTCTGTGTAATTCATTCCTACAGCCTCCATAGAATACAAAACCGCTCTAAACTGGGAGAGACCCAGAGGCCTTGGGAAAGCCTTCCTTGGGCAATACTAATGCCCACTTTTGGATGTCAGCCATGCATATTACATTATCAAAGACCCAGAAAAGAGTGGCGGTGAAGAAACCTGTTTTAACCCTGTTTCATGCATCATGTTCAAGACTGAATCATGGAAATCTTTTTCCTCTTAAATCCACTACCATCTCTTGGATTCTACAGAACATTGTCTGGGAAATCCTGATTGAGTCCAAGATCCACCCTCTGCCTCCCGTTTTGTGCATGGCTCTCCATGAGACATCATGAGGTCACAAAAGGTACGTGGTAAGTGGTAACTGAGTGAATGAAAGCTTGACGAATTAACGAGGGGATGATTCAGTGGATTTACCATAAGGTCTCACACACCCGATGGATGCCTGGGCAGTGATGGGTCCAGCGCTCCTCCTTGCCTCACCTACACAGAGAAGCCGCAGGAGGGTCAGCACTGTGGTATCCTCTGTGCCCAGCCAGCCTGAAGGCCTCACTGCTTGGACACAGGGCAGGAGAGAGGAAGCGTTGGAGTCTAGGGTTTAATGTGGGATTATGTCGCCTTAGACTTTGTCAAGGACAGGACTAAAGGCTTGATGAGCTGAGCCATCTGGTTGGGCCCCCTCGTCTATCAAAAATAGCAAGGCTGTGTTATAGGTCCACAATCTCTTATCCAGAGCCCTGGCAACAGCTGTGTTAAGAATTCAGAGATTTTCAGATTTTTAAAAGGACAAGGCAGTGCGTCTGCCGCAACTTGTATAACATGGGTCCTGCCCCAGCGTGGGTGTCTAGTAGCCCAGTCGTGTGACTCTTTGTGACCCCATGGATGGCAGCACGCCAGGCCTTCCTGTCCCTCACCACCTCCCAGAGTTTGCCCAAGTTCATATCCATGCTCAAACATCAATATTTTTGCAATGAAATGTGAAAGCTCACAGTAAACGAGATAAGTAAGTTCTGTAAGTAGTTTTAAGTCAGTTCAGGTCAGATATCGCTGCCAATGGCCTCAGATATACAAAGCTCCGTTGGTTTTCACTGCTTTCTGGATGTTGGGATTGTAGATGACAGAAAGGGGGGCTTTAATGTGCTTCTCACAGAAGGATGCTCGCTACAAAGGAACAAGGATGGAC
This sequence comes from Litocranius walleri, assembly GCA_006410535.1. NCBI lineage: Eukaryota > Metazoa > Chordata > Mammalia > Artiodactyla > Bovidae > Litocranius > Litocranius walleri. The sequence goes on along the minus strand of SJYG01000388.1, from coordinate 1,136,601 downwards.
AGTGAGTCCATGTGATAAATCTAAGGATTTCTCTTTATGGAGAAATTCTATCTCCAGTGCATCATGGTGCTCTTATCTGTAAACAAAAATTTTTCGGTGTTCCTGTTAGTATCAACTTACTTTGGACTTTGCTTTAATGTTGTTTGTTTTTACTTGTAATCTGCTAAAAGGGAATCTGTTTGTTTTCATCCTTGAGGGACTCACAAGTCGCTACTACACTATTTTAACCATAATGAGAAGGGGACTGAGAATGAGGGGGTTTCCAAGACAAAGGCAACCCTTTGTCTTGAAAGTTTAATGTTGTAGCTGTTCAGTCACTAAGTCATGCCCACCTCTTTCTGACCCCATGGCCTGCAGCACACCAAGTTCCTCTGTCCTCCACTATCTCCTGGACTTTGCTCAAATTCATGTCCATTGAGTCAGTGATACTGTTTAACCATCTCATCCTCTGTCGTCCCCTTCTCCTCCTGCCCTCAATCTTTCCCAGCATCAGGGTCTCTTCTGTTGTGGTATCCTCTGTGCCCAGCCAGCCTGAAGGCCTCACTGCTTGGACACAGGGCAGGAGAGAGGAAGCGTTGGAGTCTAGGGTTTAATGTGGGATTATGTCGCCTTAGACTTTGTCAAGGACAGGACTAAAGGCTTGATGAGCTGAGCCATCTGGTTGGGCCCCCTCGTCTATCAAAAATAGCAAGGCTGTGTTATAGGTCCACAATCTCTTATCCAGAGCCCTGGCAACAGCTGTGTTAAGAATTCAGAGATTTTCAGATTTTTAAAAGGACAAGGCAGTGCGTCTGCCGCAACTTGTATAACATGGGTCCTGCCCCAGCGTGGGTGTCTAGTAGCCCAGTCGTGTGACTCTTTGTGACCCCATGGATGGCAGCACGCCAGGCCTTCCTGTCCCTCACCACCTCCCAGAGTTTGCCCAAGTTCATATCCATGCTCAAACATCAATATTTTTGCAATGAAATGTGAAAGCTCACAGTAAACGAGATAAGTAAGTTCTGTAAGTAGTTTTAAGTCAGTTCAGGTCAGATATCGCTGCCAATGGCCTCAGATATACAAAGCTCCGTTGGTTTTCACTGCTTTCTGGATGTTGGGATTGTAGATGACAGAAAGGGGGGCTTTAATGTGCTTCTCACAGAAGGATGCTCGCTACAAAGGAACAAGGATGGACAGTGAGTCCATGTGATAAATCTAAGGATTTCTCTTTATGGAGAAATTCTATCTCCAGTGCATCATGGTGCTCTTATCTGTAAACAAAAATTTTTCGGTGTTCCTGTTAGTATCAACTTACTTTGGACTTTGCTTTAATGTTGTTTGTTTTTACTTGTAATCTGCTAAAAGGGAATCTGTTTGTTTTCATCCTTGAGGGACTCACAAGTCGCTACTACACTATTTTAACCATAATGAGAAGGGGACTGAGAATGAGGGGGTTTCCAAGACAAAGGCAACCCTTTGTCTTGAAAGTTTAATGTTGTAGCTGTTCAGTCACTAAGTCATGCCCACCTCTTTCTGACCCCATGGCCTGCAGCACACCAAGTTCCTCTGTCCTCCACTATCTCCTGGACTTTGCTCAAATTCATGTCCATTGAGTCAGTGATACTGTTTAACCATCTCATCCTCTGTCGTCCCCTTCTCCTCCTGCCCTCAATCTTTCCCAGCATCAGGGTCTCTTCTGATGAGTCGGCTCTTCATATCAGGTGGCCAAAGTATTGGAGCTTCAGCTTCAGCATCAGTCCTTCCAATGAATATTCAGAACTGATTTCCTTTAGGATGGACTGGTTGGATCTCCTTGTAGTCCAAGGGACTGTCAAGAGTCTTCTCCAGCACCACAGTTCAAAAGCATCAGCCTCCTTTAGGGTCCAGCTCACATCCACACATGACTACTGGAAAAACCATAGCTTTGACTAGAAGGACCTTTGTCAGCAAAGTGATGCCTCTGCTTTTTAACACGCTGTCTAAGTTTGTCATAGCTTTCCTTCCAAGGAGCAAGCATCTTTTAATGTCATGGCTGCAATCACCATCTACAAAATGTCTAGAGTCATCAAAGCTATCTCCCACTTGGGGTGGATGTAATTGCACGGCTGTCCACGTGCCCGGTGACAATGCACAGTGACTGTTTCTCTCCTTAGGTGACAACCAAATATCAGTCTTTTTGACTTTTGGCTCTATGGCCTCAGATTCTAGCTTAGAAACAATGGTTAAACGCAAGCTATCTCCTGTGGCAATGTTCAAGGGGCCTCCAGTTTTTTTAGCCCAACCAAATCCCACCAACACCATCAATTATTATTCGCCTAAATAAATAAAGAATAAATGTTAGACAACATGACTTTCTTGGCCACCATGCTAACCAAACAACAACAGGTGTCCCAACTTCAAAACAGTTGTAAATATTCAATCTCTATAGCATTGGACTATCACCCCAGAAGACTCTGCCTGTAGACTGGCTGGGGTATATCCACTGGTGTTCAGACAAGGTCGACACACCGAGATTGTGCCTGCTCTGCATCAGGCATAGCTCCACTGACGAGTAGGGAGAGAGCTCACAAAACCAGAGAGCGACGTGGGCTCCGAAGTGAGATTCAGCAGATGCCTTTACTTCAGGCAGCACGGCGCCTAACTGGTCAGACCCGTCACGGCCGCTCCTGTTTTCAGAGCCCTCTGGACCTGAGAGCCTGGAAGTGCTTGTAATTCATCCCTGGTTTAATGTCCCTTTTCACCAGTTTGTACCAATTCAGCCCAATGCTCCCAAAGACTGGGCTAATTACATTACGTCCCTGGAGACCTGGGCTCACCAGGCCACTGAGCCTTAATAACCTTAAGAAGGGAGTTTCCTAAATGCATACACAGCTGGGGATTTGGGAAAACGAGCTCCTCTCCATTAACTTTTAATTCCTGGAAGTGCCAAGGGCGCCAAGAGCGGCTGTGAGGGTTTCTCTGCAGATCTTCAGAGGTGAGAACCTGATGCAGCTGAAAGGCTCCAGGAAGCAATGCCAGTGATGAAGGCCACCTGTGTCCAGCTCCCAGGTGGCGTTCGGTCTCAGCAGCGAGAGCAATGCAAGAGCCACAAGCAGGCCTGAGAGCCTGCTCCCTGAGCAGCAAGAGATAACCTTGCCGTTGGAGTGACGGTGACCCAGTGAGAAGCTTGTGTGCAGAAGCTGTAAGAAGTGTGTGTTGAGGGAGAGTGGGGACGACCCCCAAGGAGGAGTCCGCCTCTCGAGGCCCCATTCTATCAGCAGCCCACATGAAGCCTGAGCACAGCAGGCTTAATAAGTGGTTAATAAGTGCTTAATAAGTGCTCTCCTGGTTTCTCCTGTCCCTCCAGGTACCATATTCTCGATCCCTAAAAGCTGGGTCTCCCTAGTTCAAGCACTTCTCCTGAGGAATACTTACCTAGAAATCTTTAAGTCAGGACTTTGTAACAAAAGAATTCGTTAAAAAATGATTGGCCCCCCAAAAAAATGATTGGCAGTTTTTTTAAACATTAAATCCCCATTTATATAACAGTCTTGAAATGAAGTTATAGAGGACCACTTAGGGGTCACCAGAGGTTAGGAACGGAGGAGGGTGTAATAGGTGGAAGTTGTCCTTGGATGTAGAATAGTTTTCTGTATGTTCATTGTGGAAGTGTTTACCAGAACATACCACCAGTTTATTATGATGCAACTACTTAAGTGCACACACACACAAACTGTGTGTAAAGCTGCCGAAATCTGAATAAGCTCAGTGGATGGTAATAATGGCGATTTCCTGGTTTTCATATTAGATATTATGTCTAGCTTCATCACTGAGCGGAACTCTATAAAGTGTATAAAGTGTGCACTGGGGCCTTCTTGCATACTGCTTTTCAACTTCCTATAAATCTGTAACTATTTCATAACAAAAATTTCTGAATTGACCGAATCCATGAGAATGAATTATACATGGAATTTGCCAAACAGCTAAGGAAAGCCTAAACAGACACAAAGATGAACTCCAAATAATGTGCACTGTTTTGTTCTGGTAGCTTTTCATTTTTTATTTCCTTGGCCTCACGGTACTGCCTGTGGGATCTTTGTTCCCCACCCAGGGATCGAATCTGCATCCCTTGCACTGGCAGCGCTGAGTCTTAGCCACTGGGCCACCAGGGAATTTCCCATATGCCCCTCACTGAAGGACTGGGAGAAGCGTTGCGCAGGGCCATTGCTTTGCAGAACACTCTGCGTACTGTGGTTGCTGGGAAGACTGCCTTCTGGGCTGCACGGTGCAGGGCCTGTGCAGCCGGCCTTTAGCCAAGTGTTGCGAAGAGCTGTGCTGCAGGCGCTGACTCTTTCATCTTGGTCTCATGATCTATTCCTGACCTCAAACTGCTCCACCTCTCAAGCCAGATTAGATTGGAATAATCACATTTTTGCATCAGTAGTGATATTCAGATTACAGAGAATTCTCAGTCTACACTTGCTCAGACATCAGACCTAAAAACAGAATTTGATTTCATTTATTCGATAAATTTTCTACTGAGCTAAAAAGACTGGGCTTTCCTTGTGGTTCAGCTGGTAAAGAATCCACCTGCAGTGTGGGAGACCTGGGTTCAATCCCTGGGTTGGGAAGATCCCCTGGAGAAGGGAAAAGCTACCCAGTGTTCTGGCCTGGAGAATTCCATGGACTGTATAGTCCGTGAGGTTGCAAAGAGTCGACCGAGCAACTGTCACTCGCTCACTCACTCAGAAAGACTGATTTCAGCCTCAGTTCCTCCTGCTGTGACGGGCTGCAATCCACAGCGCTGCAGTTTCGGGCAGTCCCTAAAGTGCTTTCTACCTATAAACGGCTTCTCTGTAGCCGTTCTGTCCAATTCCCTGACGTGTTGACAAAAAGAGAACTTTCAGTGTGAAAGCAATGTGAACCAAGAGTCCTCACCGCTCAGAAGCGGATGCTGTATTTCTTTACAAGCCGACTCTCCGCGGTGGTTGGTCCTGGGCCTGTCTTGTCCATTCATTTCAGTGCGTTGATGTGCAGGCCGATCAGCCAGCCACGTGGTGTGGTCCTGCGGTTCCCAGCAGGGCCGGTCCCTGGACTATTCCCGCGGAGAACTGGCGACGGGGGCCGGCGGGAGGCAGGTGAGTCACGGTGAGGGTGGGGCGGTGTCGGCAGGGGCGGCGCTGGGCAGAGGCCCCGCGGGTGGGGCGGGGCCCGAGTGCTGACTCACCGGCGGTCTTTGTCAAGAGGGCCGGGCGGAGGCGGAGCTTGCCCAGGGCAGGGAACCCACCCCGCGCAGGTTCCCTCCTGACCTACCACCCCCGATGTCCCACCAGACGCAGGTGCGAAGGATGCCCGGGGGCTGCCTCCCTGGCAGCGGGCGGGGAGGGAGCCAGCGGCTGGCCTCAGGGTGTGCGCCCTCCCCGGGCTCCTGATGGAGACCCGCCGTGGAGACGGGATCGGGGCTTTAGACGTGGACTCGCGGGGCGGGGCGGGCGGGCGGGCGGCTGGCTCCGGGATCCCATGTTCTCCTGGAGCAGCTTTCATCGGCGCTCACCTATCTCACACTCACACTCGCCCAGAACACCAGTCACCACGTCTCTCTCCGCCGTTCAACCCGGACTGCCCGACGGGGCCTGAGTCAGGAAAGGGTGGGGGCGCTGAAACAGTCCCCTCTCCCAGCCTTTGGGGAAGAAAGTGAAAAAGGAAGCGGGCAGGGGCTGGCTGGAAAAAAAGAGTTTGCCTAGACTCGACCCACCTAGCCTGGTGGGTCAAGAAAAGGCTGCATCATTTTTAAAAGGCGGAGGAGGAAGGGGAGGGGAGCCGAGGGAGAGAAAGAAAGGAAGGCAAGAGGGAAGGAGGGGAGGAAGGAGGGAAACGCCGCTCCTCCTCCACCGTCAGACACACGGGACCCAGCTCCATCACGTCTCCCCGTGCGACCTTAGGCAGGTTTCTTTACTCATCTGTGCCTTTACTCGCGTTTGTAAGATGGAGAGCCTTTGGACCAGGACGAACCAGCCTCCTGGGATTCGGAGGCTCGAGGGGGCTGAATATAGGAAAACACAGTCAGATGCCTGGAACGGCACGTGGCAGGCCCGGTGCTCAGCTTACAGCTTACAAACTGCCCGGAAACCTCTTCTACGTGCCCCCCCGCCCCCCACCCCCGCCCCCAACC
>SJYG01000388.1:1118572-1129907 GCA_006410535.1 Litocranius walleri | reverse complement strand
CCCCGCCCCACACCCTTGCTTGGCCAGAGCTTCCTCACCTGACCTCCACCCCTGTGCCCCAGGCGTGCCCCACAGAGCAGTGTAGCCTCCAGGACGTGGGTGGGGTGGCCAGGCTGCCTGGCTGGAACTCGGGACTCGGTGCTCCCTCCCCTCCATCTGAGACCCCCGTTTTGCTCTCACTCCCGTGTCCCTTCCCCTTCTCCTGCCCCCCATGTTGGGTTAGGGCGACAACAAGCATTGCTGAGTGGGCATTGAGTGGGCATTCGTTGCCTTCCCAGCTCTGTGCCAAGCATGCTCCTCCCCATCATCCTAAATAGCCCCCAGAACCGGGACCTGCACTCCATTCTGGGCCGGTTCTCTGTCTTTGCCAAAAAAACCCGCTAAAGTTAACAGTGTGCTGTGAAAATCAAAAGCAATAAGAGGAGACAGATGAACATTTAATGGGGTGACCAACATCCCTGGATTTGCCCAAGATTAAGGGCTTTCCCAGGACACTTGCAAGGCTAAGCCTACGAGAATCCCTGGCAAACGGGCTGGCTGGTCACTCCAACGGCCCAGTCATCCGGAAGACCCCTGACGCTGCTGTAACAGTGGCCCCACAGCTTTGAAGTCACCATTTTGGGAGGGTACTTAACTCTTCTGAGCCTCGGTCTCGTCATCTGTAAAATGGGGAAAGATCTCACAAGACCGTTGTTGGGGAGGACGTTGGTGTGTCAACAGCAAGCCCCAGAGAGGCCTCAGGCTCCGCCTGCCAGCCGGGGATGTGGCCCCATCCCCCGCTGGTGGCTCATCCTGTCCACTCCAACCCACCAACCCCAGCTGCCTCACTCATCACATCAGATGGGCAGGGACATAAATAAGTGACCTAATCTTGCCTTTCAAGGAGGACCAAGCCGTCAGGAGACACAGGTCGCCTCCCCTCTCCCAGCTTCACCTGCCCCCGTCTTGTGTGTGTTTGCATGCTGAGTCAGTTCAATTGTGTCGGACTCTTTGCAACCCCATGGACTGTGGCCCGCCAGGCTCCTCTGTCCATGGGATTCTCCAAGCAAGAATCCTGGAGTGGGTTGCCATTTCCTCCTCCAGGGGATCTTCCGGACCCAGGGATCGAACCCGAATCCCTTGCGTCTCCTGCACTGGCAGGCGTGTTCTTTACCACTAGCGCCACCTGGGAAGTCTTAGGAAAAAGGAAAGAAAAGGGAGAGAATTGGCTCCAAACGAAGAGTTTGCTTGCACTCCACTGACGACCGTGCAGGCAAGGCTGCAACGCTGGCTTATTCTTTCTTTTTTTAAGGAAGAGATCAGAACCCACAACTCAGACTGTTTGGAAAACCCCAGGCACTCCCATCCTTCACCGCAGACCAGGAAGTCTTGGCTGCACCGTGGGGCAGGAACTTTGTGTGTGGGGCGGGTGGGGGTTAGGGGAAGACAGGCAATGGAGAAGGGTGCCAGCGGGGGCCTGGCCTCAGTGTAGCAAGAGATGTCTTTGGGGCTGGGGCGGGCCGGGCCAGGCTCCGCCCTCAGTGTGCAAAGGGCACGCTGCCTGGCATCTGCGGCACAGTATCCAGCCCCATCCCGCTTGCCTTGGCCTCCAAGCCAGGCTGTGTCCAGGGCAGACTCCATAGTGCCCTGGACCCCGGCGTCCCCACCCCTGATCTGAGGGTGCGCTTCTCTCTCCGCCTCTGCAGGCCTTGGCTGTCTGACCCCACGAGAGAGCAACTGCCCTGGCTGTGGTCTCCAAGGCCTCTTTGTGAAGGTCGGTGGCTCAGATGTTGCTATTTTTTCACGTTTATCAGAGACCGATGGCATGTGAGCCCATGGAGAACGCTGAGGTGGACCAAGCGGGCGGGCCCGGCTCAGCAGATAAACACATGCATGGCATTCCAGAGCCCTGAGGGCAGGCCCCCCTCCAAGCCCCCCCACCCCGCCCCCTGGCCTGGAGCGGCCTTGTCCACATTGTCGCCTTCAGGGGCGTTCTCAGAGATTCACCCGCGTGAGCGACAAGATCAGCAGAGCTGAGACAGGATCAGCAGAGCTGAGGGCTCGCTGGAGGCCTCCGTGATCAGCCCCCAGCCGCTGCTGCAGGCACTCCACCCCAGGACATGCTAGGCCGCCCTACCCCCTGGCTCCCTTCACTGCCTGCACCAGACAATAAAAGAACAGCTGGAGGCAGGGATGGCTCTGGGTGTTCTGCCCAGACTCCCCAACCTGGCACTCCACCTGTCCCTCCCCTAGGCAACGGCGGTGCAGGATTTACTTTGAAGCACAAGGAACAGCCATCGCTTTTGGAAGGGCTCCCGGGGTGCAGGAGGAGGGGCCAGTGGCAGGGACAGGGGTGCAGAGACCCGACTCTGGGAATGAAGTCCAATGCCTTGAATCTTACAGCTCCCCAGGGTGCATTCAACTCCCACCCCCTGCAAAGGAAACATACGGTGTGGGGAGCGGGCAGCCACCCGCTTCCTGGTGTGCGGACTAACGGCTCTAGGTTCGAGTCTCACTCTATCCCAACTTGGAACAAGTCATTTCTCCCCTAGACTTGAGTTTTTTCACCCATAAAATTCAGAGCTGGGCTGGGCTGGATTTGGAAAGGTCCCTCAAGCTCCCCGATGCAGCCGTAGGGGCAGCATCTAGCCACACACACCCCTCGAAGGAGTGGTGGTCCCCCTTTCTGGTGAGGAACCGAGGCAGAGGGTGAAGGTGTGAGGCAAGGGTGTCTGTGTGATCCTCCAGGGAGAAGTGTTCATCAGCGTCTCCCAGCTCATCCCTCACTCGTGCAACCTCGCCAGATCCTCTGGGTTTGGTACCCAAGGTTCCATGTCTCCCCACCCCCTACCAGTACACATCCTCGTTCCCGGGGACAGGGTGCCCTGGAGCACAGCTGCAACTCAGTCCCCATCGCCCCTTCCCCAAGAGCCACGGCTGGGAGCCGCCTGCCGGGTTGTCAGCTGTTGCTAAGCCCCGAGCTGCTCCTTGGGTTACAGAGCCGAGAGGACATGGAAATTGAAACAGGAGAAGAGCGAGCTGGGCCAGAGGGCTCCCAGAGCTGCGATGGAAAGACAGCCTAGCCAGGGCAACCACATTATTTATGGGCTCTCTCGGGGGGACATATATGGTTAGGAAAAGAACCTCTTCGCATCACAAGACTCAGCCCCGCTTTTCCGTGGCCCGCCCAGGCACCCCTGAGCTAACTCGAGATGGTTGCTGGCTCAGGAGGTACCTAGGCATCACATGTCAGCATCCCAGTCATCTTTCCCAAGCGCTTCACAGGATGTGGGGTGCAGAGACATGGCGTTGCTCATGGCCCCAAGGAGGGAGGCGCAGCAACGGAGGGTCTTCCCCGGACCACCCCGCCCTGCCATGCAGCGAGCAGCTGGCATTCCCGGAGCCTCTGCCCAGAGAAGAGATTAGAGCAGCCAGGGCCTGGGCTATTTTCAGAAACAAAGAGCATCAGCCCCCAGCCCCAAACCCAACACCCTCCCAGCACTCCACAGATGACCAGCCTGGACATCGGGGAGGAGAGGGACCCGGAGGGCGAGGCTTCGTGGGGGAGGAAGAGGAGGAAGGCTGGCCAGCTGGAAGGGATGAGATGAGGCTGCAGTTAGCACAGCCCGGCGCTGCGGAGTCCTGGGGCAGCGTGTCCTGCCGGGGGCTGAGCTGGGTTTCAGCAGGTCGGATCGAGTGACTGCTTTCCTGGAAACCAGGCTGCTGGTTGTGACGGCCGATACGGCAGGCGGGAAGATTCTGCCCTGGCGTTCACGGGAAAATTATTTGACATTGAAGAGGCACTGGGGCAAGCTAACCGTTGAGGAAAAACAGAGCCGCCCTGGCCCAGTGGCTGCAGCCACATGCCCTGCAGAAACTCGGGTTCCCACGGGGTGCAGCAGGCCCAGCGGGCCGACGGTGCATGCCTCGGAGGCCGCAGAGTGGAAATCCCCAAAGGACACGCCACCAATCGAGGCCCCCGTGCACCGGGCCTTCTCCTAGGGTCCCCAAGGGTCCAGGCCCTCCCCGCACGGCCGTAGCCCTGCAACCACACTGGCAGCCAACTGCCCCCGCATGGGACTCCAGCCCCCAGCAGCCCAGCACTGCGAGTGTGCTGACGCAGTGGTATGCAAGGTGCTGCTAACCGGGGATGCGAGCCCAGCGCAGTTCGGGGTGATCAGCCACTGGGCTCAGGAAGGCCCGAACAGGACCATGGTCTGCACCGGCCAGCGGCCTTGCAGCCTCACCCTTCAGAGCTCTGTGCTTGGGGGGTGGGGCTACGGGCATCCTGCAAAGGGAAATGGTTTGGTTTGGCGACTGTGGCTGATAGCGAGGCCAGCCTGCCTCATGCTGACTTCTGGCCTAACCAGGCAGCACTGTGAGTGGCTGATGCCACATTTCTTCTCATCCACTCGAGGGCAACTCCTCTGGGACGTGCAAAGCTCAGGCCCTCCATCGGGAGACCGGAATGCCTGACATTTCTGCCTGCCCCACGACAGCTGTGATCCCTACCGTACAACGAATGGTTTTAGTTTTTCTCTGGTATCACCTGTATATACGTGTGTGCGCTCGGTTGTGTCCAACTCTTTGCGATCCTGTGAGCTGTAGAACCAGGCTCCTCTCCACGGGGCTTTCCAGGCAAGAATGCTGGAGTGGGCGGCCATTCCCTACTCCAGGGGATCTTCCGACCCAGGGATCAGACCTGTATCTCTTGTGTCTTCTGCACTGGCAGGCAGACTCTTTACCACTGAGCCACGTGGGAAGCTCAAAAAAGCTGCATCCCTACAGGCTACAGTCCACCAGATCGCAAGCATCTGATGTGACTTAACAATTAAACCACCACCACCACCACAGGTCGGAACAGGGATCGAACCCAAGAACTTGATGCTATTTGCAACACTCTCTACCCAACCAATAAGCCAGCTCATCTGTAGGTATCCACAAGCTCTCAGCAGAGGGTGAGAGAAGCCCTGAGTTCAGGAAGGTGAGGTTCAGATGCCACTGGGGGTGGAGCCGCCCCATCCCCCATCCCCCCGCCCCAGGGGTCCTGCCCTGTGAGTGCTCCTGGGAACCTGGACACTCCGCCCATTTCCCCTCAGGGTCTGCTTCTGCTCCAGCTACCTCACGGAAGCCAGGGGCTCCCACTCTCCACTCTGATACTGTCATCACCAACCATGCTCCTGCGAGAGCTGACCGCATCGCAGAGGAGCGTGGGGATGACGGAGGGAGGAGGGAGACAAGGAGTCTGCAGAGACAGGACAGGAAACTGGGGTGCAGAGGTGAGCCAGAGGGGAGACCACAGCGTTGGAGCCCAGCGGGACGCCTGTGGGGAGCGGAGGGATACACAGAGCCGGATAAATCTCAACTTAAACAAAAAAAGAAGAAAGCAGGAAAAGACTGAAAAATTGAAGGGAAAATATTAGACCAGTTGTAAATGAGGCAATACAGACAGTTCCCAACCTACGATGGTTCAACTTAATTTTTTGATTTGGTGATGGTGCATAAGCAGTATGAATTCAATAGAAACTGAACTCCAGTGTTTCAATTTTGATTTTTTCCTCCATCCTGAATGGTCACTACTCGTTCTTTGCTAACATTTTTTAATGCTATTTACATCCTAAGCAAAGATTGTATTAAAATTTGGCAGGTTAAGTATAGTATCATTTTCCCCTAATGGTTAATGGCTGTTATTAGAAATTAATCAGAAGTTATTGCACTTTATACTTTTAACAAATGACTTCAAAACCCGTTGAGATTTCTCATCTGGGGAAAAAATGGACAGAATTTAAAAATCACTTTTTAAATTAAAAATATTAAAAGCTTTTAATATTTTTAAAGAATGCAGGTATGAGGTCTTATATTTAACACATGCCACTTCCAGCAGAAAGAAAAAAAGTTGGGGGAGAGCAAGAGAAAGGGAGGAAGGGAAACGAAGAGAAAATCGCAAGCGTGGAGATCTGGGTTTAACATGCTCTGTCCACAGGGTTTGTAAGTCAGTTGTTCTTTTACTCATTGTTAAAGCATCCCCTGCACTTCCCAGGTGCTTCAGTGGTGAAGAATCCGCCTGCAGTGCAGGAGACACGGGCTCAACCCCTGGGTTGGGAAGATCCCCTGGAGGAGGGCGTGGACACCCACTCCAGTGTTCTTGCCTGGAGAATCCCATGGACAGAGGCGCCTGGAGGGCTACGGTACATGGCATCGCAGAGTCGGACACGACTGAGCGATTAAACAACAAACCAAGAATTGCTTATGGGGTAAAGTGTGCATGAGTTGATGTTCTGGCTTTGAGAGAAAGAAAGCAGCTCCTTCTAGCTTAAACACAAAGTAAGCATTTTTCTTAAGAAGATAGTTATCTTGACAAAGCAGAAAGGGGGCCAGGCCTCCGAAAAGATGGAAGGTGGCCAGAACCACAGCAGGGCTTGTGTGTCCTTCACCTGAGTGTTGCACACTTGCGTGGCTTTCTGCACAAAGGTTGAGCTGTGTCTGCTCCCCAGGGTGCACGGCAGAAGGCAGCAGGGCTCCTGAGTAGGTGTGTCAGGAAGACCTCTCTCTTCTCCACTGCCCTCCCAACCAGTCTGCAGCATCTTTGTGGAAGGGACTCTGACAGGCCCCGCTGGTCTCTGCCTGTAGTCCACCAGGTGGCCGGGAGGACAGGACAGGCTTGTGTGGGGCAGACATGGCAACAGGAGCGCAAACTTGGAGCGTGGAAAGGTGGTGAGTGAGGGACTGCAGAGAGGGAGGTGAAGCTTAGGATGGCCTCTTGCTGGGATCCCCTGAAACCGGGGAGAAGACTTCAGAGCACAGTGACGCCTCTGAGGTTAAAGGGCGAGGCTGGGCCCGGGAAACCTCTGCTTCCCCAGCAGTTGTGCTGGAGGGGACATCAAGGGAGCACACCCCACCCCACCCCCGGCAACCGTGGCTTTGCTGCTTTCTAACCAGGAGGCTTGGTTCCCAGAAGAAGCCTCACCCAGGTCAACAGGGGACACACATGAGATGACTCATCACAGTCAACTCCTTACTGGGGGGCTGGAGACAAAGTAGGAGGACCATCTTTCGGGAAATGGACTGAGAAACTTGGGGGACGGTCCTGTGAAACACAACATGCAGCTTAGACCTGTGGACTAAGTGTACAGCCCGGAGAGGCCTGGAGACACGCTTTTATTGATCAAAAAGGCTGCATCAGAACACTATCTGCCACATAAAGACAATTACATCAGTTTTAAAGACGCACATATGTACCAACGACTGCGTGTTTTATACACGTGTACACTGTGCGTGTGCTCAGTCGATAAGTGTGTCCGACTCTTTGTAACCCCATGGGCTGTAGCCTGCCAGGCTCTTCTGGCCATGGGATACTCCAGGCAAGAATACTGGAATGGGTTGCCATTTCCCCCTCCAGGGGATCTTCCTGACCCAGGGATCAACCTCCGTCTCCTTCGTCTCCTGCCGGCAGATTCTTCACTGCTGAGCCACTGGGGAGGCCCCTACATAAATGTGCATACCTACACATCCAAAACAGAAGCCAAAACAGAAGCCAAGCCCATTAAGGGGAGTTGTCTGTGGATAGGAGAGTGGGAGTCATGGCTCAAATGAGGAAAATGTTTGAAATAAAGACGGAGGCCTTGCCCAGATGTGTGGGGTCAGGGGGTCACAGAGTAGGTTTGAGTCTAATCTCTGCATCTATCTGAGTTTACAAAAAAGAACCAAAAAAATTTTTTAAAGCCAAGTCGATCCACTCCTGCAGCAGCCTGTGGATGAGACATCACTCCCTTCTACCCACACCGCCTAACCCTGCCTGGGCTGCTGTCCCTAGTGAGGCGTCGCTATCCCCCACTGCCGTCAATTTTGTGAGCTCCCCATATCTTTCCAATAATAACCCGATTTTCTCCATCAGGGCAGCAGAATCAGCTTCTGTTGCTTGCTGCCAAAGAACCCAATACGTTCTCAGAGAGTGGGTCCCTGAGGGAGGGTGGAGAGCCTGCCGGGGAACAGACTTCTGGGCTGGAGAGTCTGGGCCACTCACGACCGCATCCAGCATCTAAGCTGCTCTGTCTCCAGGACCCAACAAGGGCCACTCTGCAGGAGAGACAGGAGCATAGAGGCCACGTTCCCTGGGACATTCACATCGTCCACTCCTAGCAGGGCGCCTGCCCACGGTTAGGATGTTAAGTGCCTTGTGAACTGGAGACCTCATGAATGAAAGACGAGTGAGTGAGTTTACGACAGCTGCTATGGTCAACTTGCTGGTTTACAGAATCTCATTTCCAGCCACCAGCTGCTGTTGTGCCATTGACCTTGACGAAACACACTGTGAGCTGCAGGCCTTCGGTGCACATTTTTGTTGGACCAGATCGCTGTGGATTGGCCCCCTCCAGGGTCAGCTTCTTGAGCGGCTGTCCCGTGCAGTCACACAGCCCTGCAGGCTCTGAGCTCTCTGCACTTGGCAACACTCTGCCTTCACCGTCTTGAAATTCCTTTCTGACATGTCAACAGGGGCCCCCACATTTTCCTGTGCATGGGGTCCTGGCCAGCCCCAGCTTCAGTCACGCAGGGCTCACCTACAGGAAACGCGAAAAAGCTGAAATTTCACTGCTGAGCTGCAGGACGGCCCGGCGTTCACAAGGATGACTTTCAGTGGCCAAGGAGTGTCCATTGCAGGGCTAGCGCCTTGCAGATCATGGGCCTTTCCTTTCCACTCCTGCAAGTCCACCAAGTCCTCAGCTGGGAACATGCAACCAGTCCGGTGGAGAGCAAGCCTGGTGGAAATGTGGGGGCACAGACTGCACGCACGAAGATAATTTCAGCACAGTCTCCCTCTGCAACATGGCTTGGAATGGTCATTGAGTTTCTGCGGACATTTTCCGTTCCATTTTCTGGAAGAGAGCTGGTGGGATGTTTTGGAAAGTACGTGGGTCTGGGAGTTTGGAGGAACTCAAATGTGAATCTTCCCTCTTCACTGAGTGCATGTTATTTGACTTTTTGGCGTGTTAAAATTTCATCTTTAAAGTAGGAATAATCATAACAGTGTGGGGAGAATTAATTAGAGACTTTTTTAAGACAGGGAGGGAGGAAGCAAAGGAGGGAAGAAGGGAGGAGGGAGGGAGAGGTGGAGGAAGGGAGCAGGGAGGAGGGGAGCACCGTCGGAGCACCCAGCGTCGTCTCTCAAGTGTGGGCCCCAGTTCTGCTTCCTTTTACTCTCGTTCCAAAAGGCAGCTCTCTGGGGTCCTCTGGGTTTCACATCATTTTTCCTCTAGTCCCCAAATGCCTTAAATCCGTTCTTGGAGAGCCCCTAAAACTATGCAGGACATGGGATACTCTCATTTGACCAGAATCCCCTTTTCTTGGCCCATATCCCAACCCTACCCACACATTCAAGAGAAGTTTTCTGACTTATGCCTCTTCCTGTGTGCTGAACTCATTTTTGCCAACACCCCCAGTTATTCTTTCTCATTTCTACCCTCCCCAAATAACCCTGTCCCACCACACCTCTCCCCAGGCCACACCTCCCTTAATCCTCTCCTGGGTGGCAAGAACAGGCTCTCATTTCCTGGCCTCCCTGCCACCTGGGGACAAACACCAGCCTGGAAAAGCACCAGGGACGGAGTGATAAGCACAGTCTGATAAGAGGCCCCCCGCCCCACTCACCTGCGTTCAGGGGCAAGCAGAAAACACTGCTCTGTATGGAGCAAACACGTCTTGGTTTTGAATTCCTACTTGGCATTGACCTGGATCCTGTCACCTTGTCATACATCCTTTGCTCTAAAGAGAAAAGTCACAACATCCACCCACTTCCCCGGGGCCTCGGAGAACAACCAGTAAATTGTTAGGAGTGAATGGTGCTCTTTTTATTATGTATTCACTCTTCCAAGAAAAACCAGTTACGCTATCGTGAGCTGCCCTCTTACAAGCAATTTAAAAAGGAGGCAGTACAGGGAAGGAGCGATAAGAAGGAATTTCTAAATGAGAAAAAAAATAAATGATTAAGTTCATACCCAGTTTAAAATTTCACATACTCTTGAGCACAACGAAATTCAACCCATTCCCAAAGATACGTGAATCCTGTGAAATAAACCTGGTCTACAAGGAAGGAGGCGACAATGGATTTTCAGTTAATAAAATGTCAAAGGCTGCTTTTGCTGAAGGATGAAACTGACTCTGGAGTATTATTTCAGTTTCCAGAAGTTGGTAACCAGGGTCCCCAGAAACATGCTGTCCAAGTGAGGACACCTCTCAGTGTGAAGATAGACAGTTATGATGGGAGGGGGGTGGGGGCGTGCTCCGTGCATCTATTAAAAACTGTTTCATGGATCACTCAGCTTCTTTTCTCCCCAGCTAAGTACCAGCAGCCGTGACGGCTGGTGAAGCACATATTCAATCAAAAAGCCAGGTTGGGCCTTGAAAAAGTCAAACACTAAAGGCCATTTTCCCACTTTTCTTGTTTAACACACTAATCTCTGTTTTCTATCTCCACTGGTTTTTGAGTGTGAGCTTCCGTGCGTAGGGGAGAATCCGAAGGTACCTGCCTGGGCAGACAGCTGGGGCCTTAATATCCCAACAGTGGAGTGCCGAGGCTGAGTAAAAACGGACGTGCGGCTCAGGCAAACGGGCTGTTAATGCAGCGTTTGCTCTGCACTTTAGAAGTTACAGAGCACATAAGTCATTTCATCTTATTCTTTCTTCTGTGGTGTGTAAACCTTTTGGACCTTTATACATCATGACCCAGCATATATATCACACACACCCACACACACACCCATGCATACATACATGCACACACACACGTACGCAAAGCACACATCTGCACGCACACACACACACTCAAATATTACTCTACGCAATGCACTGTTATTTTCTTTTATCCATTTGACTTTTTTTTTAATGCTGGCACAACCTCCTAAGGGCTTCCCGGGCCTTGGTGGTAAAGAACCCGCCTGCCAGTGCAGGAGGTACAAGAGACTTGAGTGCAGTCCCCGGCTCGGGAAGACCTCCTGGAGGAGGGCATGGCAGCCCACCCCAGGATTTTTGCCTGGGAAATCCCACGGACAGAGGAGGCTGGTGGGCTACAGCCCACGGGGTCACAGAGTCGGACACGGCTAAAGCAATTCAGCAGCAACGCATCCACAGGCTTCTAAACTAGCTTCACAGCCCACTGACGGCTGCTTCCAGTCAGAGCTGACTGCCTTCCACGGGCCTGCACTCCTCTCTATGCCTTTTTCGACCCTGTTTCCTGAAGCCTAGAAGCTGCTCTCCCTGAAGTTCCTGGCCAAGGCGACTGCTGTCTCCTTGTGGCCAACGTCACGCCCCTGAGCAAGACTTGGACGGTGGAGGGCGACGGTGGGGGGCGTCGGTGGGGGGC
>SJYG01000388.1:1100426-1118323 GCA_006410535.1 Litocranius walleri | reverse complement strand
GGGGGGGGGCTTGCCCAGCAGGAGCAGTGGTCACACAGGGGCTTTGGTGCAAGGCCCCTCAACTTTGATTCTCATCTTTTCTCTGGTCTTTAAAGCAACTCGTTCCCAGTTTAAATGCCCTTTTGCTTCAAATACCGGCTGCTGCTTCCTGTCTGAAGTTCAGCTGATAGAGACAGGTACTGGAAATCCCCCTGCTGTTTGCAGAAATCAACACCTAAGAAGCTCAAGTGACCGGTTCGGATCACAGAGTCCTAAGTGGCAAGTCCCCAACAAGCTTGCTTGTTTCGTTTGGCCATACTGTGCAGCGTGTGGGATCCTCCCCAACCAGGGATCGAACCCGTGTCCCCTGCACCAGGAGCACAGACTCCTACCCACTCGACCACCCAGGCAGTCCCCACGACGAGCCTCCTGATGACAGACTCAGTTATCTTCCTCACCACCCCACAGTTGTGCGTGTGTCGCATAAAGCTGTTGGAAGTGTTGTTTATGCAAAGTCATACTAACTTTAATACCTGAAATTCTTTTAATTTTCTCAGTTATTCCTCCTTTTTATCAATCAAATTAAATGTCTTTCTTTTGTGCCTTTATCACCCTACTCTGCACTTTCCTTTCTGTGAACTGCTACACTGAGAGTCATTGGAAACTACTAAAGGATGTGATTATTGTCCTGTTGCTCACATGTCCATCTTTTTCTCCAAACCAGGCTGTGGGTGCCTTGAAGTCAGGAATTCTATCAGAACTTTCTTGTGACCTCCTTCGAATGGTTCTTAAGATTGTTTTCTATCACAAGCAAGAGATACTCAGCAAATATGTTTGCACAATTAATACATTGTGCCTTGCCACAATTAATATATTACTCAACTGCCATTTTACCAAAGTTCACAGTTTATCTCTGTAAACAAAGATAGGGGCTTCCCTGGCAGTCCAGAGGTTAAGATTCTGCGCTCTCACTGTTTAGGGGCCACGGGTTCTGCCCCAGGTCAGGAAACTAGAACCCCACGTGCCGAACGACACATAAAGATCAGTCTGTTCACATCTTCCAAACTGTCTAGGTAAAAAGACATTCTCTGGAAGGCAGTTTGGAGAAAGGAGAATTGGATTCAAGAGACAAAATTCAAGGGTCCTTTTCCCAAAATGAAAACAGGATGTGGTCAACCAGGAAACGAAAGGGACATGCATGTCACTCTGGCAGCGAAGAGGGGGATCACCCTTACTGGATGTCAGCTAGTTTTACGAAACTCTAACTTTCCTTCATCTGACTCCCTCAACTGCTTATCATGTTTATATTTTTCTATTTTATAAAGAGACCTGCAGTCCTCTGTGAAGTGAGGCAGGCTGGACCCTTTCAGTGCTTCCGCTCACACCACTCTGCACTTGAGTCAGAGTCTGGAGAGCACTTCCGGCCACCTGGGGCTCAGTTTGGACCAGGAGCCTAAGCCTAAAGTTGATGCTTTTAAACAACGTTTTGTCTTTTTTTTGTATTTACTTATTTTGGCCGTACTGGGTCTTCATGGCTGTTGCAGGCTCTCTCTAGGTGCGGCGCGCGGGACACCTCCTGGTTGCGGTGGCTTCTCTCGTTGTGGAGCATGGGCTTTAGGCAAATGCGCCTCAGTAGCTGCAGTGTGAAGGCTCAGCAGCTGCGGCACACGGGCTTAGTTGCTCCACACCATGTGGAATCTTCCTGGACCAGGGATCAAACGCATGTCCCCTGCACTGGCAGGCAGATTCTTAACCACTAAGCCACCGGGAAGTCGGTAAGGTTGATGCCTTTAAACCACTGGTTCTCCAAGTACGATTGCCAGGCCAATAGCATTAGTACCGCCCGGGAACTTGATAGACGCGCCCTCAGGCTCTCCCCCAGGAACTTGATAGACGCGCCCTCAGGCTCTCCCCCTGGTCTGAACTGAAAAGCTGGGGTGGGGGCCCAGCAGGTGACGGTGGTGCAGGTAAGAGGCAGGGGACGTTGCTTTAGACGTTTGACCTGAACCAGAAGCCCTCCCCACACCCAGTACCCACAGCCCCTTCATCCACTGTTGTCAAGGCTGCACCGAGAGTGGGGGACTTCAGCACTGGAGAGGGGTGGGTTCCACTCCTCTCCCCAGCAGTTAGCACGACCTTGTCCAGGCCTGGTGTCCAGGCCTGTCCCATCTGTAAACCAGAAACCACTCAGCTGCCCACCTGGGCTGTTACCGAAGTTATGAGTGCCTGAGCAGTCATCACTTTCATGTTCTAACACCTCTCTGGGCCACAGGAAAGCAGGCATGGATTTCCAGTTAGTCAGCTTGTACTCTCTCTCTCCCTGGGAATTGCAATCCATCTCAGTTGACAAGGGAATCAAAACTCAAAGTCATGATAAACCTGAAAAAAATACAAAGAGAACAGTGAAGAAAGCGAATAGGAAAAGAAGGGAAGGCACAGGGAGGCCCAAAGTCAAAGTGATTAGTCGCTCTGTCGTGTCTGACTCTTTGTGAGCCCATGGACTGTAGCCCACCAGGCTCCTCTGTCCATGGGATCCTCCAAGCAAGTAGCCATTCCCTTCTTCAGAGGATCTTCCTGGCCCTGGGATCGAACCCAAGTCTCCTACATTGCAGGAAGATTCTTTGCTGTCTGAGCCACCAAGGCAGTCAAAGAAGGGATGAAAGGAAGGGACAAGGGGAAAAGAAACAAGAAAAAAAGTTTGGACAAATAAAGAAGGAAAAACATGAACAGGAAGTAGATGGAGAAGAAAATTAAAAAGTAGGAAAAGGAAAGAAGAAAAGGATGAGAAGCAGGAAGGCAGGGGAGGAAGGGCAGGGGCTCAAACACTCAAGTCTGAGGCTTGCAGCCCTCCCAGCAGGAGACCGTCTAATTACCCCACTTCCTCCAAGCCACTTCTCTGGCTGCAAAGTGGTCTTGGGTCTGGAAAAAGCCCTAAGCATCTTAGGTGCATCTGTTCTGCCTAATCCCTGACAGTGTGGGGCTGTGCTCCTGCGGACACGGGGCACAGGCTCTGCCAGAGGCACTGCTTGGAGCCTTCGGGTCTCTGACTGGGGACCCCGGGAGCAGGGGTGTCAGGGGGCGAGAAGCACTGCCTTTTTCCTTCCACCCAGATCCTGCAGGAGCAGGAAAACTGCTTCTTCCTCTCCCTATTTAAGGGCAGGAAATCAGTGAGTCTGATCTCTTGCTGTCTCCACTCCGCATTTAACTTCCTCACTGAGCTCTTCCTCTCTAAGCCGGCTTTGTCCAAATGGGCCAGCATCCAATTCTTCCAAATGAAAAGAAAGCAGAGGGAGACAGGAAAAGAGAGGAGAGGAGAGGGGCAGATGGGAGGAGGTAGGAAGCAGAAACGGAGACGGTCCTTGCTTCCGCTCTGACCCAAGTCCACTCCGCTGATGACATCACCGGCACACGAGCACCGATTCCCTTCTTTCTTTCTCTCCTGTTACCGTCCTCCCTCCTTCTGTCTCTCCCTCTTCCTTTCTTTCACTCTTTTTGAAAGACTTCTAAGAGTCTCATGAGGGAAAACGGCTGAGCCACCAGGAGAAGGACCACCCTGTGTGGGAATCACGCAAGGAATCAGGAGAAACCACGACCTTGCCTGAGTCAGTGTAATGGGAACCGTGTCTGCACAGGGGAAAAGACAGCTATGGAAAGAAAAGCCTTTGTAATCAATCCATTCATTCCGGTGAATTTTTCAAATTGCGGTGCTGGAGAAAACTCTTGAGAGGCCTCTTGGACAGTAAGGAGATCAGTCCATCCTAAAGGAAATCAATCCTGAATATCCGTCGGAAGGACTGATGCTGAAGCTTAAGCTCCAATACGCTGGCCACTTGGTGTGAAGAGCCGACTCTTTGGAAAAGACCCTGATGCTGGGAAAGATTGAGGGCAGGAGGAGAAGGGGACCACAGAGGATGAGATGGTTGGATGGCATCACTGACTCAATGGGCATGAGTTTGAGAAAACTCCAGGAGATAGTGAAGGACGGGGAAACCTGGCCTGCTGCAGTTTATGGGGTCGCAGAGTTGGATGTGATTTAACGGCTGATCAACAACAACATTCATTCCAGTGGCCTGCTCCAGCCTGCCTTCCTACCTACCCCTGCCAACTAGAGGATTCTCCAGGACCCCCTCCACACAGCGATCGGTCTGACTTACCTGCCACTGACGTGACTTAAAGAGAAAATTTGTTAAAGAATCAGGGAGAGGAAAACACAATAGGGACACCCCACATACAGTATTGCAAGGAAGGTCAGCAAGGCAGCCAGAACAGGAAGTGAGAGGGCAAAATGAGGCTGCCTGACTCCCTTTTGGGCATTTGTGGTGATGGTTTCATTTGCTCATGTTTCACTTTGGGCGTGAAAGGGTCTCCAAAGCCCCTGAGCTTTAAAAATAGCCCAAGCATTATGGGATGGGACGAGGGGACTGCACCAGGAGGCGGCCTTGGACCCTCCCCCACCCTGGGGAGAGAACGCTTCCTTGTCATTCAGCTCGGCTACGCAGGCCCCCCTGGGAATTTCATCCTGGCGCCTTCTCCTTCGCCAGCATGATGTCTGAGTGGTGGCGCCTTGTGTGAGGCTGGCGAGCAGAGCATCTTTTGCTTTGCTCTGAAGCAGAACTCAACCACTGCAGCAACAAGCTGCCGGGAAAACGGAACGTCCACACTTTCTGTTTAAATCTCTCCGAGGAAAGATGTTTACAAATAACACCAGACTGGTATGAGTCACTCAGAACAGAGCATTCTCAGTTCCTTTTGAGAGAGAAACACGTACCACCCCTGTCACTGGGAAGGGCTGGAGTATCTGCCCCTCAGGCGTCAGTGGGGTCTACCCTCCCCGCCTCTCGCCATCTCTGCAAGGAATAACTCCCTTGGAAGAGGGCAAATTCCAGCCCCTCTGCCCCAGGCCAGCTCTCCTGCACCCCCTCCCTCCACCTAACTCAGCATGTCCAGCCCAGCACCCAATGCCTGCACCTCCAACCAAGGGGAGCAGTGAATTACTTTCTCCTTCAAGAAACAAAACACACTTTGCTGCTCCTCTTCCTTTGGAGCAGAAAATCCAGAGTTACTACATAACCCCAAGAAGCACAGTGTAAATTATTGACAGTTTCCCGAGGAAGACAGAAAGTAGAATTACCCAAAACCAATGGAATTATTTTGTTCAAAGAGCAGCTCTAAAATCATGAACCCTGGGTGGAACTTCACGTGTGATGTGCTCGGTCGCTCAGTCGTGTCCAACTCTTTGCAACCCCCAGGGCTGTAGCCATCCAGGATACTGGAGTAGGTTGCCATGCCCTTCTTCAGGGGATTTTCCCGACTCTGGGATCAAACCCAGGTCTCCCACATTGCAGATGGCTTCTTTACCATCTGAGCCACCAGGGAAGCCCAGAACTTCACGCATTCCCTGCTAGCTGTCTATACCCAGACACGAGGCAGCCCGAACCTGGCTAGTAAATACCCACTTCCAGAAGGCATGGGTGAGCCTTCCATTGGCAGGAAATTGTGTTTCATGGAAGAAGAAGAATCTTTGTTAAGGAAAATTGTGGGTCTAAGGTGAGGTTCCTAGGGCTGGTCTGAGGTCATTCATGCCTTGGGAGCCCAATCTTGTTCCAAGACCACTCAAAGCCGCAGAAGGACCCAGAAGCTTGAGGATTTGCAAAGGCCCCAGGCATATGCTTACAAACACTGACAGCGTCTTTCTCATCCTGCTTCTCCCTTGGACAAAACTACAGTTTAAAAGTCATGATTGTACTTTTACAAGTACAAATATATATATATACACACACCTGCGTGCATGCATGCTGTCTCTCAATTGTGTCTCTTTACAACCCCATGGACTGTAGCCCACCAGAATCCTCTGTCCATGGAATTCTCCAGGCAAGAATACTGGAGTGGGTTGCCATTCCCTTCTCCAGGGGATCTTCTCCACCCAGGGATCAAACCAAGGTCTCCTGCACTGCAGGCAGGTTCTTTATGGTCTGAGTCACCAGGGAGTTTGGCTCCCTCCAGACCTCCCAGCCTCTCTGTGCATGAAAACCCCGGTCCCTGTCACTCTCACTCGCCCAGGGCCTCATATCGCCCCAGTAGGCAGCTCACACTGGCCCTGCCACATCCCGGGCATGCGTGCATCAAGAACAGACAAGCCCGAGGTTGGTGGGACTCCACCCCAACACAGAACAGAAAGATTCCTAGGTCCTCCTAGTCTTTGGAAGAAAGCTGGTCCTACACGGGGAGTTCTGCTCCAGCTCCTCAAGAGTGAAGCTTTCTCCCACATGCAGGCATGTCTATACTCTCCCACTTATTTCTTTTTGTTTTGTTGCTCAGTCATTCAGTCAGGTCCAACACTTCGTGACCCCACAGACGGCAGCACGCCAGGCTTCCCTGTCCTTCACCATCTCCCGGAGTTTGCTCAAACCCATGTCTATTGAGTCGGTGATGCCATCCAACCATCTCATTCTCTGTCATCCCCCTCTCCTCCTGCCCTCAATCTTTCCCAGCATCAGAGTCTTTTCAAATGAGTCAGTTCTTCGCATCAGGTGGCCGAAGTATTGGAGCTTCAGCTTCAGCATCAGTCCTTCCAATGCATATTCAGGGTTGATTTCCTTTAGGACTGACTGGTTTGATCCCCTTGCACTCCAAGGGGCTTCTTTGTTCCATCACTGTTTTCATCAGTGAGGCCTCATGGCTACTCATTTTCCACTTGGGGTTAGAAAATGGACTTTGCATTGTTGCTCAGATTGTTCCCGCTTTGGCCACTGGAGGCTCTCGAGCTGTCCCCTGGGCCCCCTGACAAAGCCCAGGTGAGCTCGCCTTACTCTCTGGCACCACAAGATGCTCCAGTCTCACTTCCTGCCCTGGCCTGAATCCTCCAAGGAGCTCTGCCTCTTTTACTGGAGGACTGTGGTGAGAACTCAAGATCTGGAATGAGCTGAGCACTTTGGTACCAGGGTACCATTTTCTTTTTCCTTTTTTTTTAGGGCCCTTTTAACTGACAGAGGGGCTTCCCTGGTGGCTCAGATGGTGAAGAAGCCACCTGCAATGCAGGAGACCTGGGTTTGATCCCTGGGTCGAGAAGATCCCTTGGAGGAGGGCATGGCAACCCCCTCCAGTGTTCTTGCCTGGAGAATCCCCATGGGCAGAGGAGCCTGGAAGGCTCACTTTCTCTAACTGACAGAAACAAGAAATCTGTGGGTATAGAACCCTCATATATGCAAATATTAATACCTAGAAACACTGACTATGAATATGTATTCCACCCAGTCGTCCCTCCTCACTCCCTGCTTCAACCACTGATGTGTTTACTGTCTCTCTAATTTTGCTTTTTACAGATGTCATATAACTGGAATTTAACAGCAGGTCATCTTTTCAAACCAGCTTCTTTAACTTAGCAATAGGTACGTGTAGTTTCCCTATGTCTTTTCACATCTGGTGTGCTGTTCAGTCAACTCCAGGGAAGAACACCGAGCATGAACCTGTCACTTCCGCTGCTTTTGTTCCCAACCTGCACCTGGCTCGCTCAGCTCCTGCAGGTCTGGACCCATAGCCCATCCAGGCCAGACCTCCACGGCCACGCCACATAAAAATGCAGCCCCCACCTTCACTCTTTCCTGGCTTTTATCCAAACGCCTTGACTGCAGCATAATCATCTGTTTAGTGTGTGTTACTATGAAGCCAGGGATTTGGGTTTTTTTCTATTTCATTCTTTGCTGTTTTCTCAGCATCAGAAATAGTAACTAACACAGGAGCCCTCAATGTGGGCTATTTGATGGATGGATAAACCAAAAGGACATCCTCTCCCAAAAATGTGTGTGTGTATGTATGCATGCCTGACCTCGTGCCTGTACGCCCCTCGGCTTCACGGCAAATCAGCAAATTAGCCTGGCAAGACGGAGTCAGGGGCTGTGAGGAACTGTACCTGCCCTCAGCTCTCCCGCCAGATACAGTCTCACCTGACATTTCTCCGCTAGAGATTAATTTAGCTGCTATCTTTCCCCTGTTGGAGTTTTGGTTTTCAGCTTCCAGTGCTTAAGGGGGAACCTGGGACTTTTTTTCCTTTCTTTCTTCCTTTTTACTGAAATGCAGTTGATTGACAATGTTCAGTTAGTTTCATGTGTGAAGTGATTTTGTGTGTGTGTGTGCACATATATATGCATCCTTTTTCAGAGTTTTTTCCATTAAGGTTATTGCAAGTAACATGCTTTGTATGATTTTATTTATTTCTTTGTTTATGGCTGTGCTGGGTCTTCATCGCTGTGTGCGGGCCTCCCCAGTTGTGATGAGCGGAGGTTCCTCTCGAGTGGTGGCGCGTGGGGGTCTCATTGCAACGGCTCCTCCCATTGTGGAGCCCAGGCCTCTAGGGCGTGGGGCGCTTCAGCAGTTCCCTCTTGCGGGCTTAGTTGCTCCGTGGCCTGAGGGATCTTCCCAGACCAGGGATCAAGCTAGTGTCCTCCGCATTGCAAGGTGGACTCTTAACCAGTGGACCACCAAGGAGGCCCAAGTAATTTTTAATTCCTGCATATTTAGTGTAACGAGTTAGGCCGTTTAGAGACATGTTCAGGAAGAGCGCTGTCTCCCCCACTCCCCTGTACCTGCCCCCCTTAGACCTGGAACGCTGAGGCTCCTGCCTGAGCCCTCTGCTTTGAAGACTGAGCCTTACCAGCGTGCTAAGGAGTATCCAGGGCCAACAAAATGTGTCTACCCGCAGCCTGGGACTCTCCTCCCAGCTGGCACTCCACGTACCAAGGATGCGAGAATCGCCTACCCAAGCGGCCCAGAGCCCTCTGTCTGGGCCAGCACTGGGCTCCTCTGGGGCTCGCCCTCCCAAGCACACTGGCCCAGGGCAGTGCACTTACCCCAGGGGCATTTGTGGGCAGTGGGCAGGTCTCCACGGGGCACCAGGGGCTGGGGCAGAGAGCAGGGAGCAGACGAGGCCAAGATGCCTCTGTCCCTCCGGAGACCTCCCCATCTCAGCGGGAAGAGCAGGTCTGCCTCCCCCAGTGTGGTCCCACCCACCTGGGTACCAATGTTAACAGTTTGGGCGTAACCTTCACACCTTCCTCCATGGGCTCCTAAACACATAGGAATATAAACACACATGGGAGAGGTTTCCTTTCCCCTTCTCTACGGCTTTTTAATAAAAGTGGCATTCCAATATATACTCCACATCGTGGTCACCCCTCCCTGCTCTGACAGAACTAGCTCATTCTTCTCATTAGCTTCACAAGATGCCACAGAACCAATGTGCACCCCTTCATGGTGGAATAGTCCGACTCCTTTCGCTTCCCCCACCTCAGACAAGGCTGAGACGGTCTTTATGCCTGTAGGGGTGCACCCAGTTGTTCTTACTCTGCAACACTGGATTCCTAGAAATATGATTAGTGATTCAATCAAAGCCTGTAAACATCGTTTATTTTATAGATGTTTCTGAACGACTCTGGTAAATATTTATACCAATTCATATTTGCACTGGCAATGGATGAGATGCCAATTTCACCAGCACTCCCAGCTTTAGATTTTATGGATTGTTTCAAATTTTGCAATTGGCTGGAAAAAGCTGACATCTGGTTTACTTCACTTCTGTTTCCCCGACCACAGTGAGACTCAGCTTCTTTTCAGATACACTGGCCACTTGTGGCTCCTCTTCTGTGAGTCGCCTATTTATATCCGTTGCCCATTTTTATACTGGAATGTTTCAAATATTTGTCAAATAGTAAACTCCTGTGATTGCAGGCATTATCAAATTTTTCTCCTGTCATTTATCAATTTTGATTAAGGTATATTTTTCCATGTAGGTATCTCTCTTTTATTTTAGTTGAATATATACACATCTTTTTTTCTTTTTTAACACTATCTAGGTTTCCTATCTTATTTGTAAAAAATCCTTACCTGTCCTCCTAAATTTCTTTCTAATATATTCATGTCCTTCTGCCTTCACTTCTAGTGAAACCAGTGCAGAAAAGAAGGCGCTCTGAGAAAGGAGACGGTCCCTGAATTCTGGGTCTTGGGTCTTTTCTTCGGCTTCTGTTCCACATCACCGTTTAAAATTGCTTATCTTCCAAGAACCTCATCTTAAAAGGTTAGCACCCCTGCAGAAGTAACACCTCAAGTCCTTTTCAGTAAGTCAGGCTAGAATTCATCAGAGTTTCTCAAGGACAGACTTCTTAGGAGAGATAAAAATGCCAGGGGCAGAGAGGAGAAGCAGGGGTGGGGGGAGGAGGGGAGTGATTGCTTCATTCATTCACTCATAATTTCATTCACAACTGCTTCATTCATTCATTCGCTCATACTTTGATCCAAATGGCAGGAACAGATTGAGGGCTTCCCATCCACAAGACACAATAGGAGCCTCGGGAGACTCGAGGGGCTGTGCGACCGCTGTCCCTGAGGGTTTATCACTGTAAAAGGGACACGAAACCCACACGGAAACACTCCAGCACAAGGCAGCGTATCCACGGTCCTGACACAAGGTAAAGAAGGAAAGAGGTCATTTCTCCTGGGCAACCAGAGAACACTTCCAAGAGAAATTTAAGATGACTTTTTAATAATGGTTAGAACTCTGCCTATAGACAATGAGGACTCTCAGAAGAAAACAGCATAAACAAAGACAGGAAGGGAGGAAAGGGCATCTTTAGGTAAGAGACTAAGCCAGTCTGAAGGACAGAAAACACACGTAGAGGGACAGTAAGAGATGACCTGGAACGTCCCCATGAGTCTCAACCTCAGGAGGCTAAGAGGTCTGGGCTCCACCCTGCAGGCAGTGGGCACAGGTGCAGACACCCAGAGACTGGCCTACTTCACCTGCCTGCGGGAGCCAGCCCTGTCGAGAACAGGGGTGCCTGAGGGGTACCCAATGCCATTCTATCTTCCAAATCTCCTGGGTCATCTTGAAAAATGATCAAGTTTATCACAGGCAGTGGGTCCCACACCAAACGTATAGAATCTAAATCCTACAGGGATTTTAGTGATACGCCGGTGGGAAGCATCTACTTTCGCCCAAATCTACCCCCAAAGAAAGCACGATCACATTTGTAGGATTCCTTGGGAATCATCTTCCAAGACTAGTCTCCCTTGTCTGTGAAAACGGAGCTAGCAAGTAGCAGAGACCTGCAACTTGGGCTGCCCCATTGCTCTTTCTCCTGGTCACCAGCCCCAGGTCCCCTATAGACAGATCCCCCAGTGATCCATTCTCAGCCCATGGCTTTGGGTAGAGGTGACTGACTGAACGGAACTGAAGTGGCTATACTTGCAAAACTTTGGCCACCTGAAGAACCGACTCATGGAAAAGACCCTGATGCTGGGAAAGATTGAAGAGGGGAGGAGAAGGGGACAACAGAGGATGAGATGGTTGGATGGCATCACCAACTCAATAGACATGAGCTTGAGCAAGCTCCAGGAGCTGGTGATGGACAGGGAAGCCTGGCAGGCAGGAGTCCATGGGGTCGCAAACAGTCAGATACAACTGAGGGACTGAACTGAACTGGGCTCTGGAGTGGCTCATGTGACCTGGGTCTAATCCAATCAGCGTTGTATACACCCCCGGCCATATGGCTGGTTCGGGGACAGTCTCTCAGCCCACTCAGAGGCCAGACATGCACTGAGAGGTTGCCTGGGAATCGCAAGTCGGCATGTCCTTCCCCCCTCCCCATATCTGAATCTAGCAGCCCCTCCCAGCACCCTGCCCACGGTGCAGGAGGGTGACTTGGAAAGAAGAGACGATGATGGGGATAATGGGGCTCAGGTTCTATCGTCTGAGGCTTGCATAAAACCTGGTCTGAAGCCACAGCCCGTGTACTCTGGACTGCTTGGTTACACCAGCCAGCATATTCCCAGTTTTGCTTCCTTTTTGTAACTGAAAGAATGATCACTGATAGAAGTACAAAGTCCTTCAAGTACAGGGAAAATGAGCATCTCTCCTTAGTGGCCTTCTAAGGAAGATGTCCTCTGGGGACAGAGGCAGACCACTGGCAACTGAGTTCCTTCAGAAAATTCTTTCAGAAGTTTCTAGAAACAGCAAAGAAAATGGTTTCTGTGTGAGGCCAAAGAACT
This sequence comes from Litocranius walleri, assembly GCA_006410535.1. NCBI lineage: Eukaryota > Metazoa > Chordata > Mammalia > Artiodactyla > Bovidae > Litocranius > Litocranius walleri. The sequence continues at coordinate 1,106,305 of SJYG01000388.1, read as the reverse complement.
GCTCTCCTGATGGTGTAATAATTCCATCTCCCTGCCTGCTTGTGTGCATGGTTAAATGACATGTTGTAAAAATCTTCTTTATGTTATCTGAGAATAAAGAGTTTCGTGCAAATCAGGGAGGATTGTGCTGGGTTGGGAACTGCAGAGTCCGTTCCTCGGCGCTCCCTCATACGGGAAGTTCTCGTGGGTCTGTGAGTGTGTCTGACTGGTTACATGAACGTCTTTCAGACATAGAATCTGCTAACAGAATAGACATGTGTTGATTTTCCCCCTTGAGAAGCAGCAAGCCTAGAAAAAAATTTTAAAATTTCCACGTCGTAGGTGAGGAAAAGATAAGGAAGAAAGTGAAAAAACTGAGAGAAAGAAAAGGACTCAGACTTAAGAGCCTGGGGAATCATTTTCTGTGTTCTAACCGCAGAAAGCCCCTTTCCTCTCTCCGTAGACCACCCTCAAGGAAAGTCCTCCTGATGTGTAGGAGCAGACAAACATTCTATTCTGTGAAAAAGTCTTCTATTAAAATTACTTTCCTATTATGTCTTAATTTTAGGATTAAGAAGGTTGATGTTTTATTATCCTAAAAAATCACCTGCCCCAACTTGATACTTGCTGATCAATGACCTGAGACGAGCCCATGTTGCATGACTGGACTTTAAAAAATATTTTAAAATTTCTTAAAGTAGTGTCTGTACTTTAAGAAAATTACCAGTGGATGTGTATTATTCCCAGGCTACTGTTCAATAGTGAATTTCCCCTAAAGCTATTTGTAATGATCCATTAATATTTTTTGACATCCTGAAGGACCTCTTTGAAGGCTAGCAAGCATCTGGGGTTCAATCAATGACATCCTAACAAACCTTGGAGTCTGAGGATCATCTTTTCAGCCTGCTGAATGTTTCAAACGCCTCTACCTCTTCCAAAGGACCAGGGGAGAAAAGAATTGACACCAGGATCAGAATCCAATGAGAGATTCTACAAACTCCGAACTCAATCATTTGTGCATCAGTTCATTCATTCAGCAGAGACCCAGTTCTTCCTGCATTCCAGCCACAGTCTAGGCACTGGAGATAAAGCAGTGAACAGTCCATTAAGTTCTGCTTCCAAGGAGCTTCCAAATCCTAGAGAAGATTGATAGAAACAAGCAACAAATACGCGTGTAATATGATAGGAATAGCTTATCATTTTGCGAGCATGCCTGGTCAGTACCTCGCTCATGTCTGACTCTGTGTGACCCCACGGACTGTAGCCCACCAGGCTCCTCTGTCCCTGGGATTCTCCAGGCAAGAACACTGGAGTGGGTTGCCATTTCCTTCTCCAATGCATGAAAGTGAAAGTGAAGTCGCTCAGTCGTGTCCGACCCTCAGCGACCGCATGGACTGCAGCCTTCCAGGCTCCTCTGTCCATGGCATTTTCCAGGCAAAAGTACTGGAGTGGGGTGCCATTGCCTTCTCCGAGGGGAGCTTACCGCCTCGCAGGTAAGGCCGACGTGTGAAATCACTGGCTAGGAAACACAGGACGGGGGCGCCAAGGGCAACGTTTGCTGGGGAAGTGGGGGGCAGCGGAGGGAGCCCCAGAGGCCAGCGGGCAGGGCGGCTGGAGCGGGCAGAGCGCTCCGCCAGGGCTGTCGGGGGAGGGGGCGGGGCGAGAGAGCGCGATGCCAAGTTTGAATCCTGAGAGCTGATCCCTCCCACCTCCTCCTGCCGGTTTACTACGGATTCAACGCCCTCCCCTGCAGCGTCTGCTAAACTCTCCCTGGCCTTGGGCCTCGGGCGGGGTGCCCTCAGAAAGCCCCCCTCCGGCCCCCTCCGTGCCAGCTGCGCTGGAGGCAGGGGTGTGCCCTCAGCCCCCGCCCCGGCGGCCTGGCAGAAGCGCTGAGTCAGCAGCCCTCTCCCAGCGCCCGCGGCTTCCTCCCGCAGGTGAGCCCCGGGAGGCAGGATCGCACGCAGGCTCTCCCGGGGCGGGCGGGGGGCCTGTCCGCACACATCCCCGGGGCCCAGGCCCAGCAGGCCCCGTTGCCAAGGTCCAGGGTGGGGTTCGAGACTGGTCTCTGTCACGGGCTCCTGGGCACCTGGGCACCTGGGAGGCTTCCCCGGGTGCCCCTTTGAGGCTCACCGCTCTGCCGGAACCCAGGACGAGGCTGGCAGGGTAGAGATAATAAATATAGCCAGGGCTTACTGAGTGCCAGGCTCCAGGCTCAGGGCATTATGAGAATAATCTCTTTTAATCCTTACCCAGCCCTGTGTGCTGGCACCATTATTCTGCCTGTTTAACAGCTGAGGTTGAGAAACAGCGGGTAACTCGCCCAAGGTCTCATGGCTTAGGAGTGGGACCTGCCTCACTCCAGTGCCCAAACTAGGAAGAGAAATCTCAAGGGGATAAAGGTTGATGGGCCAACAGCTAGAGAAAAGGTCATGAAACACAAAAGACGCCTGCGTGTCCCAGTGCTCAACCACAGAAGGAAGGGTGGGCATGCAGCTGTGACTGGTCCCCACAGAACAATCTCAAACAAAGCCACAACTTCTGAACCAATCAAGATTAAAAGCGGAAAGAAGAGAAGTCACCCTGCATCTCCCTCTCGGCTCTGCACTGATTACAGAGCCCCAGAAAAAATTGTATGTTTAAGCTTACAAGCCCTCTAGAAAATCAAAAAATTTCTCTTTTATTTCTGGCATATTCCCACCTCATCACACCCCTAACGGAGAAGGCAGTGGCACCCCACTCCAGTACTCTTGCCTGGAAAATCCCATGGATGGAGGAGCCTGGTGGGCTACAGTCCACGGGGTCACGAAGAGTCGGACACAACTGAGTGACTTCACTTTCACTTTTCACTTTCAGGCATTGGAGAAGGAAATGGCAGCCCACTCCAGTGTTCTTGCCTGGAGAGTCCCAAGGATGGGGGAGCCTGGTGGGCTGCCGTCTATGGGGTCGCACAGAGTTGGACACAACAGAAGCGACTTAGCAGCAGCAGCAGCAGTGCACCCCTAAGCTCTGTACTGTTCTCAGAATCTACACTAATTTGCCTAAGGGCTTCCCTGGTGGCTGAGTGGTAAGGAATCCATCTACTAACACAGGAGATGCTGGTTCAGTCCCTGGGTTGAGAAGATCCCCTGGAGGAGGAAATGGCAATCTACTCCAGTATTCTTGCCTGGGAAATCCTGTGGACAGAGGTGCCTGGTGGGCTCCATACAGTCCATGGGTCACAAGAGTCAGACATGACTTAGGGCTAGACAATAACAACAAATGAATCTAAACCCTTTGTCTTTTTTACTTATGAAGTGTAATAGACAGCTAAGATGAATTCACTTGGATTACTGCACGACTATGCCCACCAAGCAAGAGATGCTGAGATGAGATTGGGAAGCTGTGGAAAGATCTGGTCTGAACAGCGTTGAGATGTGGGACAGGAAACCTGGGTATTGTGCACACTGAAAAATGAAATTACGGAATGAAACGGACAGGAAGAATACTGTAAGTATTTATAACCAGTGCCACTCAAGGAAGAGCAACAATCTGGCTTAAATCCTTCTCAAAAGTCAGCAATGGAGGAGATAATGGCCCCAACTCTTTCTCTTTCAGAGTGAGAGCCCCCTTACACGTGGCCCAGGGGTAAAGCTTAGAGATTCCCATTCCTGGTGCTTTCTCGTGTATTTCTGTAGATTTCATGTCAGACCCAAAAGACCACCTCATGCCATTCAGTAATCCCATGTCTGGAATCAGGGCTGAAATGAGAGCCAGGAGAAAACTTAGTTTTTCCCCCTTGGCTGCCTTAACTCTCAGCTTAGGAATCCCCCAGCCTCCCATAAACATGATCCTGTGTGCTTCTGCTCATCACAGCTTGCACAAGTGCCCCGAGGTGGGGATTTTACACATGCACTGTGGACGGGGGAGACAGCTGGGAACCGACAGGCCATAACTTGTGTCTCAGTTCAGTCCCCGCAGGAGGACAGAGGTCTCCAACCGCCGTGAGGGTGCCTTCCTTGTGTGTGTCTCAGTATTCCTTTCTCAACACGTTTCCTAAACCAGTGACTCACCTGCACAAAGGAGTTCAGGGACGTGATGCTTGGGAAATTCTATTTTCTTGTGAAGTCTGAATAAAGATGCTCTTCTCTGGAACTCACCGGTGGTCCAGTAGCTAAGACTCTGCCCTTCCAATACAGAGAGCCTGGGTTCGATCCCTGGTCAGGGAACCAGGTCCTGCGTGCCACAGCTGTTTTCATGCTGCAGCTAAGACCTGGTGCAGCCACACAAATAATCAAATAAAAGTAAGATTTTAAACAATATTTCTTTAAAAACAAATTTTCTCCTCCACCCTCTTGTCCCGGGGCTCCCATCTGCTCAGACAGCATTCACTCCCACTGGGCTTGTTCTCTGCAGTTCCTCTAAGTGGCAGAAGGACACAAAACACAGAGTCTCTGCTTTCGGCAGAGGCTCTCACCGCACAGATTTACGGTCCTGTGTTCACTCTGGAATCGCCCCCAAAGTGACAGCCCCCCTCCATCTCAGCTCCTTCCATAAACGTCTGCTGGCAACTTAAGTTTTACCTCTGGGGGCAAAAATTCCCACCTTTCCAACGAAAAGCCTCAGATTGACAAACTCAAGTCTCCCCTGTACATAGAATATTGTAACTACACCAACTATATAAAAGTTTATATCCTCAATCTTCCCCAGAAAGTTGGATGTGGAACAGAGCTCTGAGGGGCTGACCAGCCCTAAGATAGAATGCAGATCAGGTATGCGGTTGGAATAAGCGAGTGATAGTTGCTCCGCCGCCGCTGCTGCTGAGTCGCTTCAGTCGTGTGTGACTCTGTGCGACCCCATAGACGGCAGCCCACCAGTCGTGTCCAACTCTTTGTGACCCCATAGCCCGCCAGGCTCCTCTGTCCATGGGATTCATCAGGCAAGAACAGTGGAGTGGGTTGACATTTCCTTCTCCAGTTAAAAGGAAACAGATGAAATCCATTTTAGTAATATATTCAGCCCAATGGAACCAAAATATTTCCATTTGAATATATACTCAATACCTAAAATGATTAATGAGACATTCTGCCTGCTGTGTCCCATGCTGGAGCCCCAGGCCCCTGTGTGTCTGTTATAAGGCCGTCTCACCTTGCACATGGCACAGGTCAGGTCCCCGGGACCACCTGCGGCCAGTAGCTGCGATATTGGACAGAGCAGGTCTGACCAAGTCTGGAAGGATCTCTGAGTCGCCTGCTATCTGCCTGTCCTCTCAGCTTTATCTTCCTCGAATGCAGGCCACTGGTTTACAGCTCTCTGGATACCCGGCCTAATAGGCACTCAATATAATGAGTGAGTAAATTTCTAATTTACTTTCCTGGCCCTTAAATCACCCCTTCTAAAAATATCATTTAAACATTAAAGCCTGCCAAGGGTAACATGTAATTTTTTTGAAATCCACAAATAAGTGCCCCCCCCCCCTTTTTAACATGCTGAAGAAGGCATACAGGTTTGATTTGGCAGAAACTCCCGGATAACCTCGATGCCAGGGGAGCTCCCCAAAAGCCAACACTATAAACTCTGACCCTGAAGGTGAGAAGTGAATGCGTCCTGGGCAGCAAACTCCCCCGCGCCAAGGTGCTGGGTGGCGCTCAGGCAGAGGCCCCAGGGCACCAGGCACCAAAGCCGCCTGCTCCTCCCAAGGGGCCAGGGCGGCAGAGGAGCGGCGGGAAGAGACTCCTCCCAACCCCATGCGCTGCTTTGGGGCGCCCACCTGAGCTGAGCAGAAGGGCCAGTCCAGGAATGTTTTCCTAGCTCCAGGCCCTGCTCTTTACATCCTCAGCTGCAGTGTGGCTTCTCTGGGCCCTGCTGTGCTGGGGAGGGCTGCGGGTCCCTCCTCCCTCTTCCCCCTCCCCCTCTTCCCTCCC